>JAFJYG010000693.1:0-29340 GCA_017366145.1 Cadophora sp. M221
GTCCAATTTCTACAGCACCTGGTGATCTATCTTGGCGCCAATTTTTAGGAGTATAAACCCCGCTATGTAAATAAAGCTGTTGTCATTTTGCAAAGATTTATCTCGTGGAGGTAATCATGTCTTCGATCTTGATAACATTTGGTTAAGCGAAGTAAAGCTGGCGGAGTGAAGCCGATAAAGTGGATAACTCAGGGTTTCATAACGATGCTTCGCCACGCGCTTTACTTCTTTTAAATTGAATTAAGTATTCACTTAAGAGAATGAGGATGCTATTCAAACGGCACCTTTGTAAGCTATAGTGGATTCTTTGAGCGATTTTCCGTGACATCAGAGTTAGTCCCTTGGTAGAGCTCTGGCCACATATCAGAATTTGTCTTCCCTGACCCATGGCACAAGGACCCTATAGATTTGGCCGGTTCGTGGCGAAGCTACCTCTCACTCGGAAGAACTACGGAATCTTAAATCTGAAATCTGTCAAGGTTTGACATGACAGGCGAGCTAATCTCCCTGTAAACCTTAACGACTTGATGTCAGCCGATATTGACGAACACGAACCTCAATGTCTCATTTAGTTGATATAATTATGCACTGCTATTGAAAAATAATCATATGAGAAATATTCCGGCTTGAATTTATAAAATATAGCAGCAGTGAAGAAATTCACTCGAACTAATCTGTTGGATTCTGCTCCGGTGCGGCAATTGCACTGCCAGTTTGACTGTACAAGGATTGATAAAAGAATCCACATTCCCGAGTCATATCTGGCTTGACTTTGAAAGTTTATGGACTTGGGATGACACTTCGTGACATTCATCGTATTGGCCATGGACGTTGGCAGGCCATCCCATGCTCGATGGCAAATTTGAGATCGGTTCCTCCGGGAGCACTTGTCATTTACTCTGGTTTGACTGGAAACTTTGTTCTGCTGACTAGTCCTGTCAATCATACTTTTTGGTGGGACAAATGCGGTTCAACGGTGTCGTCCTAGTAATACATATGGACTATCTACAGAACTGAGACAGGTACATCGCTATTCTATCACTAGAACATAACCTCAAGGTACTTCATAGCCCACAAGATGACTCTTTAGCCCTTGATACAAGATCAGACTCCGGAGTAATTTTTGGGTTATAAGTCGTTCCACAAGGAATTTTTCGTATTCAAAAGCTAGTACTTAACTTACTCGACAAAAATGACTCGTATTTTGGTATAAGACGATACTTGACCCACGTTATGGCTTGACCGGACGACATATTCCGCGAAGTTTCAACTCCTCGCTGTTCTACTTAAGTGCCTCAAAACCGGTTCTCTCCTATGAAGCAAAGTTCAAAATCGTTGTAATGACCCACAAAGCTTGGTTTCAAACTCTCTTAGTATGAAAGTTTGTTTCATATCTGAGAATAAGAACGAAAGTTTGACTTTAGCAGATTGAGTTGCTACTAGATGAGCTTGTCGCCGTTTAGTGTGCCAGAACGGAACCTCTTGACGGCCAACATACCGTCGGATTTGAGGGAGAAGGACATCTCAATCCACTCGCCGACGCAAATACGTTGCAGGAATGACAAGCATTAGTAGACGACGGGAGACAGGAATCGGGAAGCTAGTGGAACAAGAACAAGAAAGAAACACCTTCCCCATGGAGCAATTCCACTTTCTATGGACCTGGTTTATCCACAGTGGGCTTCTAGGGGACTTTTGATTGGCATTGGATTATTTCGTTACTGCAGTAGGTTCAAACTCAAGCAGAATGCGAGTCGTGACAATGAGCATGGCAGGTTGATGTGAAGCTCGACGAGACTAATATGCTCGACGAGGGTTGCTTGGTAGCTCAGTTGGCCTCACCGCTACAAGTCCCCCAGACAACAAAGTTTCAAGCCCTGGCAAGCTCAGAGATACCACTTCGCTTGCTCTAAAAGTCAACATGCTAGAGCAGACACAAGATGCATCAAGATTGCAAGGTCAAAAGTAAATGCAATGGACCAAAGACTTTATTGGAGCTTAAGAAACCGTGTCACGGAGCTTTCAAAGGAAGAATTGCTCCGACTCTGAGTATATATACCTCTCATTTGGGTGCTATGGTCGTAAAAAAACCATCAATCCACAAAACTCATTCAAAATGTCTTTCTCTGCCATAGTTTCAAAATCTGTACGAGCTAGTCCACGGCTGCTGCGCACTTTTAATTCAAGCCGTGCCCTTACACTGACTCGTTCCGTCCCTCCAACCCCTTCAGTTGCCACAAATGCCGCCTTCCAGAGGCACTCTATGGCAACGGTATCAGAGCCACCCCACCCCAAGATGCCCCCGTTCCACAAAGCGACCCCAGGAAATCTACGGACATTTGTCCTGCCAGACACAGTCAATGCCAATGACGAAAGCACGAACATGGCCAAAGCCATGATCAAAGAGTGGAGAGAAACCGGCATCTTCCAAATCCAGATGACCCCCCCTCAGCAAGCCATGTTGACAGAGTGCTTCGAGACATCAAAGAAGTTCTTTCGTCGTTCTCACGAGGAGAAGTCCAAGCACGTCGACGACCAGAGCTTTGCTGGATACATTGCATCTGGTGAAGAGATCACCGACGGCATTGCCGATTACTCGGAGATCTTCACTGTTACCAAAGACCTCCCATCATCGGATGCTCGCGTTCAAGAGAAGTGGCCTTGCCATGGTCCTACACCATGGCCAAGCAAAGTTTATAAAGATCAGATGGACCAGCTGATGAAGCTTCTCGGGGATTCAGGGGAGAAACTACTGAAACTCGTGGGCTTGGGACTGGGGCTCAAAGACCCTGATGCCTTGCTGAACCTGACTGAGGACGGATGGCACCACATGAGAATTCTGCGATTCCCACACGTTGAAAAGACAAACGGGAAGGGCAAAAAGGGCCGTGGTATTGGTTCGCACACTGACTACGGGTTACTGGTCATCGCTGGCCAGGATGATGTTGGTGGACTCTTCATCCGACCAAAAATCCAGGGAGAAAGTATCAAGAACTGGCAGAGCTCTGCAGCTGGGTTGAATGAGAACGACGACAAGTGGTTGTTCGTACCTCCAGTACCCAACACACTCACAGTATTCCCAGGTATGTGAACGCTCAACCCCCATATCTTGACTCGCGCTGACGAGATCGCAATTTAGGCGACATGATGCAGCTCATAACGAATGACTATCTGCCCTCCACGCCCCATAAGGTTGGTCTCAATTATGATGAGCGATACGCATTTGCATATTTCCACGAACCCAACTTCTCCTCAGTCATCAAGACTTTGCCCGAATTTCAAGACAAGGCCGAGAATTTCGACAAGTCTGAGATGATCCACTACGGAACCCATTTCACGGACATGTTCATGAGGAATTATCCAGAACGGATCACAGCGGATAGGATCCGTGAGGAAGGCAGGTTGGACATTTTGGCAGGACTGAAGGAAAAAGCGATGAGCAACACAGGCATGTAACAGCTATTCTATTTGGGATAAACGGAGTTTTGGATGGAAATTTGAATCAAATTGACCAACCTTTTTGCTTTGAATGTGAGCTGCACTGTGAAAGATGACCAGAAACACCGAAGAAGGGAAAAACTTAAAGCGACTCCAAACTTGTGGAGGCTGAGCCGGAGACTCCGGGACGAGAGAAACGGCAGAGGTCTCCTCCGAGAATGAAATTTGGAAGTGCTTCTGTATGGAGAATATGTTCGATGCTGACATCAGAGTGCTATCAATCTCGGGGGACGGAAACATACGGAGCCACACAGAGTGGTTGCAGGTCTTTCATTATTTACTTCAGTAGAAGGCTTTTCATTGCGTGAAGAATCGTGGTATTGTACATCCCAGCGCCTCTAATGTAACATCTAATCTTCATCCCAGTTCTGTGCTTATCAGTGTCAGCTCTTCGACGCAGGATATAGGTACTCACAGGGTTAGGTCCAGGTGGTTTTGGTCCACCAGCTTGTCGAGCAACAATGATCTGGTCTACGGAAAGAACAGTTCGGGCAGCCTCAGTTGCAAGCTTGATAGCCCAACTCTTGGAGATCATAAGATCTAGAATTCCCTCGTCCTTAGCGTCAAGAATGCCAGTATTGTCCTCATTCTGGTGATTGTCAGTTGAATCCACAAACACACAATATAGATGTACTTGCCTCAATGTCAACACCAGTGTCCCAATCGTCTTTCTTATGGTGTGCCGTGTATAGTCTGCTCAAAACTTCCGTAGCATCAAGACCAGCACTCTCTGCCAAAGTTCTGGGGATAACCTCAAATGCCTCGCCAAATTTTCGGATGGAATACTGTGCAAGCCCAGGGGTCTTATCACCGAAAGCTTGTATCCGCTCGACCAACTGCATCTCTGTGGCACCTGCACCAGGAACCAATCTAGGATCTCTGGTGATCGCCTTCACGACATTGACTCCATCATCAACAGCACGCTCAATGTCATCAAGGTGGTTTTGTGTGGCGCCTCGAATGACAAGAGTGGCCGTTCTTGTAGTCTCGTTTTCTTGTCTGAAGACTGTGACGCGGTCACCTCCGATCTCTAAAGTCTCAACAATATCTACACTTCCCATCTCGTCAGGCATGGGTGCACCGAGTCGAGCTAGAGGTGTAGCTCCCACGACTCTGCATAACCGGCGAAGCTCGAATTTGCTCAGAATGCGGATGACCAAGATGCCAAAGCGGTTGAGGTAATGCATAGCAAGTTCTCCAACGGTAGAACCAGCAACAACTACACGCAGTCCAGAATCGTACAGCTCCTTGATATGTGCCTCCAGTTGGGTTTCCTCTCCCTTGGTGAAATCCATCATTTCCTTGGCATTGTGTAATAGAACCGTGCCTTTTGTCTCCGTTTGACTGGTATCGATTGGACACGAAAAAACACCAACTTTGGCTCGGACTGCTTTCTTGACGGATCCATCAGGTTCTCGACCAAAGACCATACCCTTGACGACTCGGCTCTGCTCAAGACTTCCTCCCATGATCTTGACTACGCGGATGTTGTCTACATTGAAGTTGATGGGATTCTTCGGGAGAACTGCGAGGACGGCCTCGGCGACCATATCTGCGAGGAATTGCTCGCTGCCGCTCTGCTTGCTAGCAACAACCGTTCGAATAGCCTTGCTGAGTTCTGATTGTGACCGAATGTCTTCGACTTTGTCCACAACTAAATTCTCAAGCTCCTCAAGAGCGAATTTCTGTGCCAGTTCATATCCCCGAATAACATCGCTGGTCTTCAAGCCCATTCGCAGCAGATCCTCGGCTTTCTTCAGAAGCTCTCCCGCAAGCACAATAACCAAATTTGTAGCATCTCCCATCTCGGCTTCTTGTTGCTGACTTGCCATAACGACAAGCTTTGCTGCTGGGTGAACGACATCGAGTTCGCGGAGGATGGTGGCGGCATCAGATGTGAGGATCATCTTCTGCAGATGGTTGATGACGATCTTGTTTCGGCCATAAGGTCCCAGGGAGGTCTGTACAGTTGAAGCAATCGTACGGCAGGCGTCGATATTGCGAAGAACCGCTCCATCTTCAGAATCGTAGCTATGGATAGTTAGCGGTTGGCAAAGAATTAAACCGTAACGAAAGACCTACGTATTGTAACCCTGCTTGAACAAGCCTGCATTTGGCGCATTTGGGATATTAAGAGACATCTTGACAGGGTCGTTGGGATTATGAGCTTGTCAAGTGTGCTGCTGTTGTGGAGTTAGGAGCTTAAACAGTGTCGCGTCTTCACTCAAAATTCAACAGCTCACGCGAATTTTTGGGTGCCTTCCTGTTCGTTGCATCATGCCCCTGTCGCGGACACGGCCATTTGATTATCCGACATATAAGCGCCACTAAGCGCGTGACGTGAGGCGCGCATTTCAGTCCTGTCGACGATGATGGAGAATGCGCCAAACCTCATATCTCTCAATTGATTGGCGCTATCTCTCTGATATTTGCCAGCGGGATTTATTATCTCAGAACTTCCTCTTGTCGGTGTCCTACCATATTCACCACTCATCAAGATGGCCCCTCCCTCTGGTAAGCTCATGATCCTTCGTTCCTTCTTTTGATGTTTGGAGCTCCTGTCCTTGTCCTCGAAGCCCTGGGGGGATGTCCTTTGCATCGCAAGAAGCTCCTCTACTCCCAGTCCCTCTGCGTTTCATCTTCAATCGAAATCAATCTGCACATTTATAATGTCTGGTCTACCTCCATCCTTCACATGGGTCTTTGGACCGGCACCGACAGCTGAAGTTCCACCCCCTCGCCCTCCGATACTCTCTCTGCCTATACACCCTCTGTCTATACGCGCCGAAAATCCTCGATACTATGTACCGCCGGATTCTCGTTCATATCCCTCTCTACATTACTCTCTATACTATGGCCCTTGCGAGACAATCTTCGCGGGAAGCTGTCTGCAACAGGCGCGATATGTGTATCGGGAGTATGATGGGGCACAGGCAGATGCTGGTAAGACTGCGACTGGCATGACCGGCCAGTCAACTGCTTCTCCCCCCATCACCCTTTTGCCCACAGGGTCTGCGTTTGGAGTGGGATTAGATAACCGCTGCCTGAAGTACAACACGATCCCGGACTACTTCATCTGCAACAGATCTGTCTCAAATTACTGAAAGTTCATACCATGTGGCCTGTTCTAGGAGGTCTCCAGCGTCTCGTTAGACTCGTGATGCGCCCCCGGGCTAACTCAGACATCTTCTGGGACTTCTACCATAGAGCACATTTTTCATTATGTGGTTATGTTTTCTTCACAACGGATAAGCTAACATGCCTCCCAGGATCCATCCCACCCGAACTCCCTCCAACCGTTGAGGAGGCCTATAGGAGAAAATGCATTGAGCTCAAGCAACGATTGAATGAAGTAGAGGCAGCCAATGATGCACAGCGACTGCGAATAGACCGCGCTCGCCGCTCAGTCTTCAAGATGCGCCTCGAACGTGCATTCCTCCTCGAACAACTGGCCAAGCGGACAAGCACAAATGTTGAAGACTCGGAAGGAAGCCCTAGTCCCCCACCAACAGTACGTTATGATCTTCTGCATCACCATATATATTGATTATGATAGATGAGCTAACGGTAGACCTCTCAGCCCAAAGAGAAACCACTCCGAACCAAGCGCGGTCACCGTAAACCCGACTTTCTTGCTACAGAACTTAGCGAGGGTCGTCCTGGTAGCCACTTCATACAACAAGGACCTGCTACGCTCTCGCCTTCCTCCGAAGCATTCTCTCATACCCAGACGACGCATACACACCCCGACCCTCTACGCAACTCCACCCCACAAGCACAGAATATTGCCCCAAAGCGTTCCGTCCCCACAAACGGTACTTACACAGCAACTGGTTCTAGCTCGGTTCCATCTCAGCCCCGTCGCCCCAAGAATGCCTTCGAATTTTATTGTAATGAGACAAGACCCATCTTGGAGAGTGAGCACATGAAAGAAATAGAAGAAGAAAATTTCAATATCGAAGCTATTCTTGCAACTGGGTGGAGCACTCTCGATAGCGACAGAAAGGAGGACTACACTCAGCGCTTTGAGCAGCTTAAGAGAACTGCTGACTCGGAGAAGGAAGCTATTGTGCTCGCTGGAGCCACTGCACCTGCCGTCTTGGAAAGCGAGACCAGACCTGCTGAAGATGCCGACCAGGATACCGAAATGGCTGATGATACTGGCACAGCTGGAGGGGCAGCTGAAGTTGGAGGCTTCACAGCTGTCAATCGAACATAATGTGGTTCGGGATGGACTTTGGCGTTGGTAATTTTCATAGCCAAGGAGCGGAAGAACTGGCAGTGCGTTTTCGGACTTTTTGCGGTGTTCATGGTGGATTGGCGTTACGGGAGCGAAGACTTGGCTGGGCATTGCTTGCTTACAATAGTCTACTGGCTGGTTTGGGTCCAAAAAAAAGTCCACCGAGAAAAACACGCAGATTTAGTATGAATTAGTCCTTGGGAGGGTGGTACGCCCACAGAGCATCGAAAAATAATTTATGAGCATACCTGTCATCCTACATCTGGTCGACTACACTCACTGCTTTTCTACTTCCTAGGCCGCGAGCCCCATTCCTTGATTTATTTACAGGCCACATCTTACTGTTCAAACTCGATGCCAAGTCGCTAAAGGAAAACCTGAACGCCATGCGTACAAAGTACGATTACAGAACCCCCCTCACAAATCAAAAAAGAAGCAGAGGCATAGGATAAAATCAAAGTCGGAATTGCTCAATCGACGCCAGCGTACACATCCACCAAGATATTTACACCTGCTACCACTATCTCCGCTGCGATAAGGACGATAACTGTTTTGCTGTTAGTTCCAGCTTTGACTATGATGACAGAGGGTTGAAACAAAAAAGAGAAGAGCGGAACTTACCAATCCACTCCAGCATCTCGCCATGTCCATGACTTAACTGATCCTTCAGAACAGCTAACAGATCCGCAATAACATCCAACCTTTCAGTCAGCAGACTGACTCTCTGATCCATCTCCAGATAGCTCCTCACGGCTTGATACACAGGTTCTAATTGCGGCTCCACCCAGAAGAGTTCGGGCGTGTCGAGCACGGAGCCGTTCAGATGGATATTGATGCGGAGGATGAAGAGCTCGCCGATTTGCATGTTAATCTGCTTGCGGTTGAGAGCTATCTTTCCAGTCGTGGCGATTTGTGTGGGAATATCCTTGCATGTTTCAATTGTGTTGTCGACTAGCTCTTCGAAGAGTGATGTCTGGTTCGCCATTTAGTAACTAGTTTAGGGAAGGAATTGAGAGTACAAGCTTACCTTCACACTCTGAGCCAAGGCATGCGAGATCGCAAGCTTGGTCATGTAGTTTCCCTTCTCTCTCAATGTGATGAAATCATTGTATATTCGCGCCTGGTACTCCCGGGTATAGTAGAAATTGAAGCACTCCGTCTCCACATCGTCCGCCGCCAGCTTCTCGCTCTCAAATTTGGCAATCTCTTTCAGAAATCGCTGTTCGTGTTGTAAAGACATGCCCCAGATCACCACAACACCGTAATCGAACAGGAAAACCTCGGGGGTATGCACTTGAGTATCGAAGTCTAGATTGCTCGCGCTCGCAATATTCTCGTCTCTTAGTTGGCTCTCCACGATCGAGGAGCGCCTGTGGGGAATCTCATTCTCGCCATTATTCAATGGTGTGTCCCCGCCTTCGATATGCAGGTCGATCAGATCTTCTCGGCGCTGCTTGTTGTTGTCCTCCACTTCGATGGCACTGTCCGAGTGTCTCCTCTCACGCAACTGAGCCGGCATAGAATGCACCTCCATCATCCTGCTTGCTGCCCGTTCTGATATCCTGCCATAATGATACGGAGTATATATGCACTCGTCGAATTGTTTCGGGTTCGCGCCCTTCGCTTTCCCTCTGCCTTTCAAGAAGCGCATCAGGTTGTCCAGCTGGTACTTGTTCGCCGTGCAGTATGCTGTGACTCGTGGCAATCTATCTCGATCCGCTTTCCCCAGTCTCGCAGCATCTCTTCGTGCAGTAGGATCTTTGATTCGCGTATATTGGGAATAGACATCTCGTCCGCTTTCCTCGTCTGGACCATCGTCACCAAAGTCTGGATTGGGAAGCAGCTTGAGTTTCTGGGTGTTCTTCGTCGTTCTCTGCGGTCCAATTTTTGAGACGGGGGCGGTGGACATGGGCACAAGAGGTGAGCCAGAGCTGTTTCTGCGACGGAGTCTGCTGTTCAATGCTGAGAGCATGGGTTGCTGTGAGGGGTGGAGGGAGGCATTTCCAGGGAGGATAGAGGATGGAGTAGCTGGTGTAGGGCGTGGGACAGAGCCGGTGCTATTGTCGATCGAAATCACCGATGGGTTCGGATTGAAGGTTACATTTCGACCTTTTCGTTGTGCATCCGGAGAGCTGGGAGCTACTGCAGCTGAGGGGAGGAGAGGGGTGCTCTCAGTCGCACTTGTGGAAGCCATTGCAAATCAATTGGAAGGGCAGAGAGTTCCTCACAGATCATAGGTCTGACAGATCCGAAGCCATGAGCTTATATTGATGCTTCGTGATGCTTATTGATGGTCGAAGTAGAAAGGTTGGATTTCTTCGACTGCAGCGCGGCCTGTTCCTCTTTCTATGACGTCCAGCGGACTTTGCTCGACAGGTCTTGGCTCTCCACTAGTGCCCGTTTTATTAGGTGGGCTGAGGCTGGCCACATGCAAAACCCCAACGTCGCTCGGTGGAAATCACAAGTCCAAGTCATACTTCTTTCTCTGGAGCATTCGAGGTGGAAAATGAAGATACCGATATGGACTTGAGACTCTAGGCTCCTGAGTAGATAACATGTATATTTTTGATAGAGCGGGCAAAGTCAAAGAAGCCGATGGTCTCAGTGCCATTTCACTTGATATTGAATACTTTGTCTTTAATTCATTTATTCGAAGGCATCTTTCTCACTTAAATATTGTTGGTTCATGACTTGACATCTGTCTTCTGTGTAATTTTGGGCTCAGTGCTGGCCTATCTGCGATTTACTTGAAGACTATTGACTCGGAAAGCTAGCTTCAACATGAGGAAGCTTTCCAGTTCTAAAACTTCTTAAATTGCAAGAGGGTTCGGTGTAACTTTTTAAAAAACAGTGGTATTTTCTAAAAAAAAAAAAAAATATTGCTCAAGGGTTTCGGGTAGATTTCGTTTGGATTTGTTTTCTTTTTCAAGATGACGACTCAGCCCAAAAAAATATTGTTTGCTGCCGCCAGGGAATCTTTGGAAGAGAGAATGGAACTTACGGTTTTGGTAGTTCTCATACTTTTTAGGATGAGATGGTACATGGCGTTTACCCAATGAAGGGAACGTCGGTCGTGGTTGCGCTGGTTTTGCTGTTAGACAGCCATGGTACATCTGGTACATCTGGTTCATCTGGTTCATCTGGTTTCATTTCCAACGCTGCAGCGAATGAAGGTTTTCTCGGCTCGAGAGTGTCGTGCACTTTGAGCGTCGGTTCCGAACATGTTAACCAAGACTTCATGTTGATTAAGAAATTATGCTCCTCGGCGACAGCAAACAATGAGGAATGTTGACTATTTCTCGCATATATGGTTACATAATATACTTAGCGGACGACCGGGCCGATGGACAGGTACCCCAAAAAGTTGCTCCTCTACTTTACCCAGTCCTTTTTGAGCCAATTCATGTGTTCTATTAAAGGTGATTCATGTACCCGGGATTCGGATAAGGCCACTTGCCAACTCGGCCGGTTATCTTATCATCGGTTCATCAGAAGAAAGGAGAATACTATGCTTCGCAGCTTCCTGCCATTATGAAGCATTGCTGTGTTTTATGAGTGCCTTATTTCCAGAACCCTCACATTTTTAAATACTATACAATTTTTTGAGTGGTTGTGAGGAAGATGTCACCGAATTGTAATGGTTCAGGAGTTCCGACAGGAAAGCCTGCTTGAATTCAACACTAACGCCTAAAAGAAACTTTTATTTTCTCATTCTATCAGCAGCACTGCAAAGACGCAAACTCAAATACCATCTCTCTCGACCTCCAAGCCATTCGAAAGGAGCAAGTTCTTGAGGTTATCGTGAAGCTTGACGTCGTCAAGCTCGCATACAGATTGATCAGCTCCTGCGTCTCCGCCAGTATGTACATCCTCTTGGTCGCTCAATTCCTCTTCACTTTCAGGTCCTTGAAATTCTTCGGGAGATTCATTAATCGATCCTCCGTCGTTGTCTTTACCGTCTCTGTCATCGTCTCTGTCATCGGCTCGTGCGGCAGCGGTTTGAGTAGCGGCTTCCTCAAAGTATGACCATTCGGTCCACGGATCCTCATCTTCAGATGAGGACTGATAAGAGGATGGACGGTGGCAGAATTTACGTCTCAAACGACCCCACTGTTCGTACTCCCCGTCATGGCAGCATATTCCAGCTTTGTGCTTGCGAGATGAGAACTTCCTAATAAGATGATCTTCAAATAGATAGTAGTCGTCTTCTGTATTCCTTGGCCTACTCTGGGAGTCTAGATGACAGTATATTTAGCAGTTGTTATGAAATTGACATGATAGGAATATTATGAAAGGATAAGCAACAATATTTCAGGATTATCCTGAGAAGGGTTGAAGGGTCGGCTGGCCCCACCAATACTTACAGTTGTGAAAGTGAATCTTAATCTTGTTTTACGGGTGACCCATCTTCTGTTCTTGCAGATGCTTCATTATTATTGCCACCCCATCATATATAGGGTCGATACTGTCATCCTCCACACCGTCAATAGGAAGAATATCCGTAGCATGAAGGGTCAAACCTTTCAGCTCTCTGGCTCCAGCGAATTCAAGGAGGAAGTCAGAGATCTGGGTGCAGGCGTCAGCATTTTGAATGAAGTTGTCAAGCAACCGAGCTAAATATCCTCTTAAAACTCTGATTACTTGAAAATTTGCTCACCTCTCTAGCACTCCATTCACCGGACAATGGCATATCTTCTGTTAGATCAACAATACTGGGGCATACCCGCATGATACCTTTCAGAAGCGATGGAGATATCGGTTCGAGGGAATAATTTTTGACATGATTCATCAATCTCAGCTTTCGTAGTCTGCTGCCCAGTGTCATAAGTTCCCTTATATCCACAGATTCTTGCCATGAATCTTGTTCAATCTTAAGGGTAGACAACTCTCGGGATTCTCGGAGAAGAGATGTTATCCACGACCTGGGCGCTTTTTCCTCGGATAACTTGTAGTCGAACTTGACTGTTCGAAGGTGGGGGAAGTTTTGGATGGGAATGTTTAAACAGAACTCTTGGCATCCGGAATGAAAAATACTCAGGCAGCGAAGGTTTGAGAAATCCCACATCTGGTTTATCTCTTCCTGGACAGTTGTCAGTAGTGTCCTATCCAATTTATCATAGAAGCGCTATTAATCAAAAGTGCAGTACCTACCACTTTATATGCCCAATTCACCTCCTCGAGAACGAACTTTTGCATTGGAGGGTACTTTCGGCCAGTGGGCACAAGTCCCGTGGTTAAGGTGCCATCACCAGCGATACACAAAGTAGCCAAAACATTGACAAAGAGCTCTAACCTCTCTAATTCATGGCTACTATCGTAAATTGTTCGGTATGTAGCCCATGCTGATTCTTTCTCAGGTGCTCCATTGGGAATTTCCCTAATGCGTTCTGACTTTGAAAGGCCATATGGTAATCGGCGAATTGACACACGTGCCCCAGAAAAATTCTTCGACGAATGAATACGATATTTGTGCCTTCTGGCCATGAAGAAATGCATTGCAAAGTAGCGACATTGCGAGTGAGCGCTGCGCCACCCCAACGAAACCGTCCGGGATTTCATGGTCCCACCTATTCGCTCGTTAGCCTTAGTCGTCACCACTCGAAATCTCAGCAAAACACTTGCCTAAAGAATTCTAGAACTTGAGAACTCTCCGCAATCGCTGCTAACTTATCAAGAGGAAACTGTTTCTTGATGGAGTAGACCTCGATCTTTCTTGTGTACTGACACATACAGTGTTGGAAATGATCTGTTGCAGCTCCTTGTACATCTGGAAGTGCTTGGAATGGCCCAATAGACGATATGCCGACTTCCCAGTAGGCAAGAGGGGTGATGATCTCGTTGAAAGTCTTTGATACAAGTCGCAGAGATCGGAGCCATTCTTGAGGTTGTTCCAAATACTCTTCATCATTATCTACGTGAAGAATCGAGTGGAGCACCCAGAGATGGATCTGAATGCAAACGGGGTCAGCACAGTGTAGAAGATAGGGAAGCTGTTCGAATGATCTCACCTCATTGAACACCATATACCAAATATCGCTGACGAGAGTAACGCATTTTGAGCCAGGCTCGGTGCGCGCATCAATGTCCTCCATGGTAAGTTGCTATCGCGCTTGAGAAGTGGATAGCGAGTTGATTCCTACTACTGTTGTTGTGATCATTCTTGAAAGAAAACATGAATATAGGCAGGAATCAACGGTCTTTTATCTCTAAAAGTAGAGCATTGCTGAACGACGCAGCCACTAGTCCGGAGTCATAGCATCGAACAAGGAGAAGGTGTCATTCGTGCTAGCCTAGGAACAAAGCGGAACGGCGATAGCTAAGCGACCTCTAAGTAAACAGAAACGAATGCATCGAAGTTTTAGAGGGAGCATCAAAATATCAAGAAATTAGGCAACGCACTTTACCAGTATAATTAAACTAGGTGAATTTTGTTGTACCCAGCATCCTCGCGTTAGAACAACAACAAAATGTCGTTCAACTGTGAAGTGATCATCCCAGGCGGGCATATTTTTCTCGGCAGTCCTAGGCAGAAGGAATGACGAAAATGGTAAACGCCGCTTCAACAAAAGAAAAGCCAAACAAAGAATCAAAAAGTGGCAATACAGAATTCACATCTGACCTTCTGATCTTTGAACATTTCTGCAAGTTTGCAAGCCCCAGTATTTTAAAAAAAATATATATAAAACTGACATCCAGTCCAGTCGTGGAATGCTGCCACTCTATGTTTCTTTGATTGGACTAAGGGCGTCAAAGCCCCATAGAAGATCGTCGAAGTAGACTAGATTAGTAATACGGAATCGCTTGGTAACTCACTCAAATGCATTCTGAGATATTCTATCCGGGTTTGCTCTCATGTAAAAAAAGTGGGGTGCTAGCGCCCAGTCGTGGTGCCTTTTATTCCTGTTATTTAACTTTGAAAATGCACTACTCGCTGCTAAATTTTTTCCAAATAATGCCTTGTATTCTCTGCGTTGACTAGACAAAGTAAAGCTGGCAATTCAAGCAACGTTATAGCAAAAAGGAAAAAAGAAAAGTGGGGGCTGTCGAGGCTGGGGCGGGGATTGTACTTACTTTTTTGGATTTTCTTCTTGAATTGTTCTTAATGCTTGCAGAGAGCGCACACAACATTCCTTGAGGATTGAATTCCAACTCTCAAGAAACCGGCGAATTCCGCTTCGATCGGTTTCTGAACAAATCCGGAAACTTAATTCCGGGGCCCTTTTTACGAGATGGATTCCTCGTGGGAAAGCTGCCACAGTTTGGTTTAAGCTACGGGTTCTGGCTGGCCCGCAGAGGTGAGTTGAAAGTTTTTATTATTTTTTTGGACTGGCTAGATTTGCCGCGGCCATTTTGGGGACTTCACAGCGAGGCTCACGAGTGTGTTTGAAGTACTCGGAGAAGAGGGGTTTGGCGGATTCTGAACATGTTAGTTAGAGCTGAAAGCTGATTAAACTTGTGTCCTGGGACTCGACAACCCGCCAAATTATTGGTTTGTTGACAAGACAATCGCGTATTTAAATGTATAAGGTAGGTACCTACCTGTCCGTCAGGAGCCGGGTTAAGCCAGGGATATCAGATCCAGCTGAGTCGATTCAGTTGAACAAGCTCTTCAAATTCTTCTGTCTCTTTCCAAATATTCATACATTCTTCTCGGACAAGCAGCCATGACTTGGACTAACCTTTGGCGCTAATACAAACAGCCTTCGCACCCAGCACAAAAGCGCAAGTACTCTTCTTTCCAAATTCCTCATTTTGACAAGACTTTCCATGCTGCACATCAATGACCTTGACCTCCACATCTACCAAACCAGCTTCAACTAGCCACTCTTCCAACTGACTGGCATAACCCCAATACACAGCTGTGCTTGATGGCTCTACCAATCAAAACAGACTTACCTGATGCGACGACGAGATTTGATGATTTTCAGGCCGCGCATCAGCAGGGTACTAATGGAACCTATGGAGATATCATTCATTGTACTGTGTGTATCCCTACTTGCCCCCGTAGTTTGAGACAGAATTATCGAGTGTCCGGCTGGAAGGAGTATTTGGGCTGATGGGGTGTGGATTTCACATAGGCCCAATTCTTGCCATGACATAGACTGCAGATCTACGCACACGAGACATTCCTGAGAACAGAATGCAAATACACGGGTACTCTCCCATGGTGGGACGCAGCACTCGACGCCGCATCAGGGGATTTCTGTTAATCCGACCGTACGTACGTACAGTACATTTCCCAAACCTCTCCACTCCAAAGTAAAAACACTGTTAACCCTTCCTTCGAAGTGTGGCCCGATACCTATTTCGGGGGCAATGGTTCTTCGATCGACAATTGCGCAACTACCGGCCCTTTCGCAAATAGAACAGAACATATCGGGCCCCTGGAACTAACGACTGATTATTGCTTCGCGCGTAAGTTCAACCAAACGAAAGGTCTCGCTTATGGGGCGAGAGCAAACATCGATTTTTGCTACGAGTACGGCGGCGCTGACTTCGAGGCCTTCCAGACCTTCCATGGCTGCATGGCGTACCTGCCGCATATCGCTGCACATCAAGCTACTGGCGGTGTTGTACGTTGCCTGATATTCCTCCCCAAAGAGCTGGCTGGGGATACGTAGATTTTGATTTTGATTAGATGACCGACATTGATTCCTCGCCTGGTGATCCAGTCTTCTAGCCCCACCATAATCATATCGATCGTCGGCACTGGCAATGGCAACAGATCAACGCTACTGACTGGGTGTATGCCATTTCAGGCAATACTACGGTGACTGAGCTAGCGACGGGATGGGAAGCCCTCACGATGGATTATGAGCTGAATATGTTTGGTGCGGCGGGTAATGCGAAGATGGAGGATGTTATGAATATGCAGGGTGGTTTCTTGTGCTATGCTTCTGAGTATTAGATGTAGGAGGGATGAGGGATGGAGAAGGGTAGCTGGGAGTGTGTTTCATACGATCGGAATGGTAGTTTGACATGATAATATCCTGGGTGGAGGTGATATTGAAATATTTGAAATGTGAACAAATGAAATAAAGTCGTTTGTAAGCCAACAAAGGCTGGGTGGGTGGCTGGTTGCATCTTCGTCCGTGGAAATCTACGGGATTAACCTGAAGGTCCTGGCACAGCCTTGAAGCTGAGAACAACGAACTTGTTTGTTCGGCAATGGTAAGGAGAACCTCGTCACTAAGTTTCAAGAGGTGAGGTTCTTTACTGAGGATAGTAGATTTAGCCATTTTCCGAAACTTCTCTATTTGATAGATGTTTGTGCAGTCAGCCCAGGTACTTGAGACTGATGAGGGGTGGGCAGGCCTGCCAGGTCTCTTGACGAGAGCTTGACCTACTTTCTTTGTAACTCCAAGAAAGGCTTCAGAACTAACTCTTCTGATACCAGTGAAATGCGTGAATCAATACAAAACAGTAATCAGAACAACACTTCGGTCGATCAAAAACCAGCAAAACATGAAGTTGAAGACGGCACACGTGATAGAATCAAGCATTTGAAGTGAAGGAATTCTAGAACGTCCGGCTAATTGCGATCCTTGCAATCTGCAAGGAAAGGAAGGTAATCCGGTGTCGGGTGCTCACATGCCGCCGCTGGGTGTGGGTATGCTGAGTGAGTGGTGTGGGTGTGGCCGGGACGTGGGACAGACGGATGACGATGTTGGATACAGGCGGTGACTTCACCGTTGATGACAACTCATCTGTTTGTCTTGCCCTACAATGGAATGGAATTGACCTGTGCCAACCCAAGTGAAGCCATACGAGACATCTATTCTACAACTAACATAAGAAGAGCGGCGACGCGCAATAACCGCGCGTGAAAGAATCTAGATTTAGTGATCGTCTGTCGCGTCGGGGTCCACCACCATCAGAAATATATGGGGCAAGGGGGCAGTCTTTGACCGCTAGTAGCCGGAGTATCTCCGAATTGAAATCAAAGGTGAAAAGCCCAGCACTTTCCAGCATCGCATTGCATCGCATCACCTTCGAATAGCCTCACCCAAACCTCAACTTCCTCCCTCCCTCTCCTTGGACATGCTTCGACATTGACAACCGCCGACTTGCACCCGCAAGTCAACCACCCATCTGCGAACCATGGACGAAGCAAGCAAGTTAGTTGGGGAGCTCCAGCAGAAGCTGTCAGAGCTCGATCTGAAGGTCTGGAAATACCGGCAAGACATGGCGGCCGAGTTCGAGAAGTATGCGGAGGACCTTCTGCGCGATGTGCCCAAGGACGTGTCGGAGACAGTCTCAAAGACAATGGCCGAGGCTATGAAAGGCTGCAAGGCATTGTATCCTACGAAAAAGACGGGAACGGTTGAGTCAAGCGCGACAGGCACCAGCACGCTCGAAAATGGCGTCGGTGGTGGCCCATTCTCACAAACTCAAACCCTCCCCATCCCCACCCTTCTCCCTCTTCGAAGACCAGAAGAGGACATGGAGGGCAGTCCGCGCAGTCCCCACGAACGCGAGAAGGAGTTCCAAGGTGTATTTACTCCCAGCTACCTCCCACTTCTCGACAGCACCAGTCGCAACGAGCGCAGATCAAGTCGCGATTACAACCTCACAACCCCGCCGCCAGGCTTCAAAGGCAAGGAGAGAGGGGAGGAACCTTTACAAGTCGATGCCAGTACGGATACCAGATCATTGATGAATACCCCCGAAGCCAACCGCCCGCCCACTCCGCAGCGAAAGAATACAGACGAGTGGTCTATTGGATCAGATCATAGTGATGGGATTCGACGCCGGAGTGCCCTTCGGAGATCCTCAACTGCCTCGAATAGAGACAAGGGAAGCCCGCGCAGAGTCCGGTTTGAGTTTGCGGGCGTGGAGGTGCTTCCAACGTCTTCACCGCAGCCAGAATCTACATTGAGCGGTGACGGTCCAACGAGTTTATTTAGCGATGAGGAGGACGAGGAGGCAGGATCTGAGATGATCGAGGATGTTGAGAAGCCGCCACCAAAGAGAATATCTTCTTCGCAGGCCCTGAGAAATCTATCTCGGGCTCCACTGGTGGACGATGGTACGCAATGGACTACGGTTACTGCACCTCCAGATGGATCGGCTTCTGTGGCTACAGCAAATGGTATCTCGCAAGACTCGTCGAGCGAAGATCTATACACAGGCAATGGAGTGCCACAATTGGCACCAAGAAGCGCTCCTAACGAGAATGGTACCGTTGCCGAAACCAGTCCAGAGGCAGCTATACTCAACAATAAGGATACCCCAGATCGCCTAACAACCTTGCCAGGGGACGATGAAGATATGCTTGATATGCCTCCCTTGAGACGTCACAGTGCAACACAAGCCGCGAGTATTCTCTCACCAGCCAACCCGCCTAGCATAGAGGACAATAAATCACCCACCTCTGCAACCCGACCTAGCAAAGCCTGGCAAGGTATCGACAACTTTGGAGTTGGAGGGGAGCCGAAATTTACCGACCTCAAGTTTGACAAAGATGAAGAGGACGATCTCTTCCACTTCGATGAGACTCTTGGGTCCGGTGGCATTCCCCCAACTGGTACAGAAAGTCCGCCAGAAGACCTCGAAGATGAAGAGCGCGATTCATTCGATACTGACTCCCCCATCCGTCCCACTGAACACCGAGAAATCTCAATGAGTAAATACGGCTATGCCAGCTCTCCCGCACGACCAATCATCAGATCATCGCAAATACCCATCGATGAATCTCCTATTACCGGCGCTGTTGGATCCTACAAAGGCCACCCCTTCAGCATGCCAATCGTCAGCCCAGATGTTCATGCTCAGGCTGCATCTATAGGACCTCTCAGCTCGTTCGTCGGCAGCGTGAATGGTCGCAGTGGTTTAGACGAGAGCAATGCCCAGAGTTTCCGAGCCAGTGTTGGCAGTTTCTCCGGCACGCCACGAAGTATGAGCGAGCGATTCATGATGGAACAAATCATGGATGCCGAGAAGTCTGAATCTCGAAAAAGATGAGCTGAGCTATCTTGCACAATACACCTCACTTCATAACCCTTACTCGGTTCTCCTTATCTTGCACAACCCATTTTTGCTCGCTCCATCTTCTCAACCACACACACATTTAGGAACTCATCATCGGAAAGTCCAATTTATCTGATTGGCAAACTGTTCGCGTGTATTTATTTGTATTGCATAGTTATGGCGTTTGGAGAGGTGATAGATTGATTCCCTGGTCAACATGGGAACTTTTTGATCTTTTTTTCAAAGGGTGGAGGCAGATATCTGAACCTTGGCGCGCGTTTCCTTGCTTGCTTGCTTGCCTGCTTGGTCGCTTGCTTGCGAGGTCATATCATTGATGAATGGATCAGCGGATGGGACGGTGCACGAGATGCTTATGAGGCTGAGAGCCATGGATTGTATTTGAAGAAACCAATTACATAGGCAAATGGAACTGAAAATAAGCCACCATTTATCTCTCTTTTCTTTCCATTTTCTCGAGAACATGCCTTTCTTCCATGATTTGCTTATTTTTGCGTCATACACTAGATGCTCACAGGCAGCAGTCCCGCGGAGGTTCCTAGGGCATGAATGCTCATGTGGAAGGTATCTAGGAGTTCTCGGAGGCTTCTTGGCATCCTGAGCAGTGCCCTGTACTCTCGTATCATATTTCGGGGAATACCATTCATCAATCGAGATCTGTTCGAAGGAAGGTCTACAGGGCTGTAGACAAAGAAGTGTGATTGCTTTTCAGCCAACAGTCCAGAGCTTTACCGTACATAACCTACAGCCTTGGATAATTCTGCGTACTGTACGAGGCAAATCATCGCCTAACGCCACGGTGCATTTACTATCCAATTAAATTAGTATTCCCACCACCCTCTACAACTTTTTCATCTTTCATTGCCCAAGCTGTTGCATACATACCTCTCTCCTTTCAAAGGACGACACGTTTCACTGTCACTTTCTTCGGCATATAAGAGCTTATTCCAAGGCACTTTGCTGTTCATTCCCAACAACACTCCACTTATCTCCGCTAGTATCTCTGAGTTTTCATTCAAATCGTCAGACAGCTCAGCCCTACCACTCAAATGTCATCAAAAACCAAACAAGACAAGAAGTCCTGCAACTCCCTGTACTCCTGTGCCTTCAAGACCTGCTCCTGCGAATTCGAGAACAGTTTCCTAGCACAGGATCATTTCCAAGCCGATCATCCAACATGTTCCTTCTGCGAAGCCAAGTTCTTTTGGTACGAAGAGCGAACCAAACACATCGAAAAATGGCACCCCAGCTGCGAGAGTTGCAAGCTACGGTTTCGGACTCAAGACATGTATACAGACCACTGGAACTCCAGACTCGCATGTCGAGTATGCGCGGTGCCAACCTGGTGGTGCTCACAATTCGATCTGAACACCCACCAACAAACACACCCGCAGTGCACAGAGTGTTTTCACTTGCTCGCTACCGAGAGTCTACGGACTGCTCATGTCAATGCCAACCACAGGACCTGCGGCGTTTGTAAGATATACTTCGACACGCGGCAGGAGATCACGGATCATCTCAGTACACACAAATGTACCCTCTGCTGGGTAGGGGGACTCTGTACACCCGAAAGTCTCGAAAGCCATCGAGAGAGCACACACGTCAAGTGTTTTAAGTGTCAGCTGTGGTTGGAAAACCACGAGGCTGTCGAAGAGCATATCAGTCGCGATGAGCTGAGATGTCCTACTTGCCAGGCGCACTTCCAGGATACGGTCGCTAGGGGGAAGCACTATGAGGATGGATTTTATTGTAAACTATGCCCCGCTGAAATCCAGTGGTATTGTAGAGCGTTAGAAACAATGTTTCGATCTCATAACGAGACGAAGCATGTGAAGTGCTCGCGCTGTGTTAAGGAGACATATCTGAAGGATGAGGCGGCTTATCGGATTCATAAGTCGGAGTACCATTCTTATCCAAGGGGTAGAAATCGATGAAGAGAATGGTATCCCGCTTCTGGGAGTAGTTTCTTCTGTAATTTGGCTGCTCCGTTGCTTCTCTCTCTCTCTCTCTCTCTCTCGTTTTCTTCTTCTTTCGCTCTTCTGTTGTAATCTCAGGAGAAATTGCTATATAAGTCAGACTCAACCATTTTTGTTGGTGCTGTATGATGAGGTAGATGGGCCCTTCGGGCTTAAGTTGGCTTGTCCTTGAGGTGGCTGCTATTGTATCGACCGCGCGTTTTCTTTTCGGTCACATCCATTGGCAGAGAAATACAAGTATTGAGACTACAGTAGTGATAGCACAGTAGTGGCTCGCTAAAGCTATCCCTTTACCCCTTTATTACCCCGCCTATACGAGGTGATATTAAGTGGCCGATCGAGGCACGCCCAAACACTAAACCCCGAGTTTTAAAAGTCAATCTCTTTAACACAACACGATATAAATTTCATTTCGTCTTTAAACAGTCATTAGAATACTTATTAAAGCTTTATGTATTTCATCGATTTGCTTTTATTAAAATGCGCTGTTCAAAACCGCAGTTTTACTATGTTAAGGTGTGTCGCTAAAATCGGCTACTTAAAATCACCCCGTACAACCCGCCTCCCTCTTCCACCTCTATTGACATGTGAGAAAACAAGGAAAGTCTCTAGGGATCCAGGAATATTTCTCCTCATTCAAACACCAAGAGTTATAAGCAATCTCACGCAAGCTTCTTTGCAAACTTCAAGTCAATTGATACAGTACTTCATAATCTACCTGCATATCAATCTACTGCCAAGAACGTTGGTCTCTTCTCGTTACGAGCCGAGTTAGATCCCCATGTCCTGCGGGTCGGCCAAACTAACGTCAAGAATCTCGAAGTAGCCCGCTATCATCTTGTACTAGCACTGTAGCTCACGGAGGCTCGGGAGGGTCCTTTTCATAGGCTTATCTTTATACTTTACAGATCTACACGATTCCAAACTTTGTTTTCGTAGCTTCATACTAATAGTTCGCTAGAGTGGTATGATCTACAGCCCTGCAGATGGTTAGACGTTATTAGTCTTCCTAGGTTTTAGCTTGCTGGCTGCTATCCTTGCGAGGTCGCTATGCGAGGATACACAAGATTTGAATACACAGGAATTGGGTTCAGATACTGATTCAACTTATGATGAATCAGGCACTTTGTTAACCTCGACAGCGTCAATTTACAAAATTCATATGGTATCTCAGTTTTTGAAACGTGGGTTTTGGTAGTCGAGCGATTGTGATGACGACCCATCGTCGATAGATAGATAATCGCAGAAAGCCCACCCCTAGCCCACCTCACTCCCAACCACATGGTCATATCTGTCTCCTCCTCCTCCCCCAACTAAGTTGACCATAGGCAAGCAGTTCTACTGCCCCCTGTGTCGGTTTTGATATGCGTCATGGTACTTATGCAAGGATGGCATATTCTCAAGAGTGGGTTCTTCACTTTGCCCTACGTTTGCGCTACCGCTGTTCGCTTCCTGGGTTGGGGTTTCAGTGGCCTGAGTCTCTTGGCCCTGGCCCTGCTCGGCGGTGTTGTCGTATACGGTCTGTTCTTGGGAACTCATGTTGGGCTTGCTACTGCAGAGTTAGATTCGGCGGGGTATCTCTAGCTACCTTTGCGAAGGTTGTCTATGACAACGGGTGGGAGCGAAGTCTGGATAAGCTACGAATCTTTGGAATGAGTTTTTAGTATTATTGAATGTTGTGGTTGATGTTTGATGCAGGAGTTTCTGGAGTGTCTGGAGGATGTGGAGGATGGATATCCCATGGAGGAGTTGAGGATTAAGTAATTGTCGATTGAGCTAGGTAGTCATTAGCTTGCTCGCTGACGCTGGTCCTGTGATCTCATGGCAGGTCGCCGAGTTAGCAACTGTGTCACTCTTTACTGAAAGAGTCTTCCTAAACTGACCTGCTTTCTGTGGACTGCTGTCTAATCGGGTCTAATTGTATCTACCGATGCAATCTAGCTTTCTTAGTATAAGTTATACTTCAGAGATCGATCTTATGCTGATCCAGCAGTCCGGTATGAGGGGAATAGATCATCGTGCATTCCTTACCAGACCTCTAATTAGATGTAAAGCTTGAAGTGAGATGCATGTCTCACCTCCACCTTTAAGAGATCTTGAGCAAAATCAAGAATCCTGATGTTGCCTATTCCACCTCAAGATCATCGCTTCTTAGCTCCGCATGTCTTCGTCCTGTGCTAGTGAGTAGTGAGGCTAAGATGCAGAACGACGTAGATCTATCTGTATCACGAGCCACCGATAACGAGCTGACTTAGGAATATTCCACAGTTTGCTTATTAGTAAACGAAACGATCCACAGTCTGAGGGAGGAGAAAAGATATGTTCTGTTACCATTGAAGCTGTTGCTAATTAGCCTGGATATAGGAACAAGATCTTTGAGTTGGTTCTGCCTTTAAATCTATTCACAGAAGCACTTTTGCTTGGCTCGTCTATGTTTTAGTGTTTTAGGGAGTGTAAAATGCCTTCTGGTAGACCATCTTCTGCAATGTCAACAGACTCAACAGTTTGGGGAAATTTAGCGAGCTTCCAAAATAGTGGGTCTTTCCAGGCCCTGTGTTTACTTCGGTTAGCCAACCTGCAGTGCTTCTACTGGGAACGAAATTTTTTCAACTACTGATTACAGTAGCAAGTGAGGGGGGCGGGGGGTTTCTTTTTGTGGATTTTGCACGCTATATATGCACTTTGTCTGCAATACTAAAAGGGACGGCTAATTTCAAGTTCGAAGACGACAGTAGAGATGTCACAACAGCAAGTACAGAAGTAGGCTTTGTTTTTGTCGAGACTCTTCTGGTTACAATTGTAGAGTACTAGAGAGATACACTGGTTCGAAAGCCCCCAGCCTATCGGCGAGATCGATAAAGGGATTATGGGTTTACACAGCTTGGAAGGAAAACTAACCGGTCGCCGTCAGGACATAACTTCCACTGGAACAAAATTGCTCTGAAGCTGGATAGGCTAGCAGCCCCGCCGAATACAGAGCAAAGTTCAAAGTATTAGCCCTTTAACATGGGGCTGCTGTGCATGCACAGTTAATGCCGCCTGGAGCTTGGCACGCCGGGCAACAGCAACAATTGGCTCCGCACTGGGTACCCGTCTCACCTGCGCAGCATTGCGTACTGCCTGGAGCACATATTCCGTTGTTCGCCGAATTGCAGTTTGCACACCGCTGAGTGAGGCCGCTACAGATTGAGCTCCTCAATGCTTCGCATCCACCGCCGACGACCACAGCTGATAAACCGCCCGCCAACCTTCCACAGAAACCGGCGCATGCTAATGCTGCCGGACCTGCTGGAGCGCAGGCTGCGGTGCATGCTGCGCCAGCCAATGTTGCCGCACCAGCATTGGCGACTGCAGCCAAGGCCCCACACACTGCTCTTGCGATTACGGTTGCTCCTGAACCACAGTATGTTTGTTCGTCTCTGCAATCCGGGCATTTCTCGAAGCACACTCCGGTCTGGCTGCAGGTGCTTAACTGTCTACGTGTAAACAGAAAATCCGGCGATTTCAATTGGCCCAGCGGTGGTGCGACCGCGATACTCCTTTCATACTCGATGCCTTCCAACAGGCTCCGTGTCAGGTCGTATTCCTCTACGGCACCGAATGACCGTTTCTCATGCCTAACACGGTTGTGTCCCGGACAGGTCGCGTTCGGTTCATTGACGATGATCTGATAATCTGGTGCACCCGATGCAAAATTCGAAGCGCATGTTTGCAATGCAGTCAAGAACCCGGTTGTTATGCCGGTCAACTGGCCGACAAATTGCGAATTTGCCAATAGGTCCAAACAGTACTTATTCTCTGTAGGATCAGTGTACGCTTGGCAAGGGTTTGGACCCAGGGCTGCCAAGAAGTCGCTTGGGCTCGTAATTCCCAGTATTGCGCTCTGTATGCGATAATCCACCAACTGGGGACTTGCGATTGAGTTGCTTGCCAATAAGCCCTTCATCACATCGGAACACGATGCTGTGTAGCTCGGGCAGGTGTTGGGGACGGCGGCGCAGGTTCCGGATTGACAGGTGGTGCCGGTTGCGCACTACAGTAGGGAGTGGTGTTAGTAGGGTTCGTTGAATGGAGCACTAGTGAGATCAGATCTGAAAACCAGATCTGAGAACCCCTAGGGTTGTAGGATCGGAAATGAAGCTCCAAAAGTCAACAAAGTACATACAGAGTGCCCACAAGTCCCACAGTTATTGTTGTCAGAAGTCAAGTCTGGGCATGTCCCGTTGCAAGGAGGCTTGCCAGAGTTGGTGCAAACACAAGCTCCTGCTGAGCAGGTTGAACCGGCGACGCACTGGGCACATTTTGTGAACAATTGTGGTGAAGACAGGGTATTTTCTTGGAACTTACTACGTTCCCACAGGTCCCACAGTTCTTGTTGTCCGAACTGGTACCGCTACAGGCTGACACTGGCTATCCATCCCCCAAATATGTTAGCCATGTCTCACTAACCATAAATCTAGGATCTCTATACTCTCTCCCATAGAGAGAACATGACTCACCACATAACAGGAGCAAGCAGAGCTCAAGCGCGACGATTGGGTTAGGCCAGTCCCACACGCTGTGGCGAACTGGGGAGGGAGAGACGTTGTGGCCGTTACAATTGCTTGGGTATATGAATGGCAGAATGACGTCGCAGCAGCGGTGCGCGTAGGGTTTCTAAGAGCACGTAGGCAGTTGTCGGCGTTACACTTCGTGGTGGCTCCAGCGATACAAGCACTAGCAAAGAGAGGAACAATGAGAAACGAGAGAGAGAGCTTCATAGTGTGCGAGCCTGATAATGGATCGACGAGGAATTTGGGTTCTAGTGCAAATAGGAAGAGTACTCCGCAATTTGTAATTTGGTGTGCACGTTAAAAGAGGGGCCTGATAGGGGTTCTTATTTACTTTTTAATCTAAGGATACTCTGCATCACGTACCAGGTAGGTAAGGTGGTGTCAGCCTCAAATCGTCACGTGTGGATTCCTGACCTTACTTTCTTTTTACACTGTTGATTTTCGCGCTATTGATTTGTGGCTGGCTGGAACCCTTGAGTTTCATGCTATTGATTTGCGGCTGGAACCGTTGATTCTTCCTAGTTTTTGTATTAATCCGGAATCACTCATCATCACATGTTTACCTCGGAGAGCAAAGGATGACCTGTAATAAGTTCACATAAGCCCTCCTTACGAGCTACCTAGATGAACAGAGAATTTGAGACTCTTTCAGACTTGCATCAATTGATCTCATTCTCAAAGCCATATCACACATATCGTAAGACGTAGGTATATGAAGGCTTGTGCCAAAAGTCCTCGTGAGCATTTAGGTAGTTGCCAGTCTAGAAACGCCGTGCATGAAATCCATATTAGGCTTCCCAGGGTATCTTGGTCTTGCGCCACAGGCTTCCAAACGGGTTTACATTCCAGGCAACCGATGCAAGAAGGAAAATAGGCGTACAAACGCCCTACCTGCAGCCGCAATCCGTATGCAACTTGTCGGCCTGGTGGTTTGCCCGTGCTAGGTCGTTGATCAGCCACGCTGAAAGCCTCTGAAAGCCTACTGCGGAGTAACAGCAATGCGAAAAGTCTTTGATTGTCACGATAAATAAGATCTGTAAGTACCATCAGCACCGTGTATACAGCGATTGATAGGTTAATTGAAACAGCGATGGCAAAACTATATCCATACATTGCTATTTCCACCACAACGGTTGTAGTCCTACGGAGGTACAGGCCCAAAGTTTTGTCTCGCCGCTTATGACAGAACGTTCTGCCACTTATGACAGCCCTTCGTCCGCTGAGACATTTCCCAACGTGAATACTGAGCAGTCAGTTAAACGACAAGCTTTCTTCCGCCGGATCATGAGGCTGAGTTGATGAATAGATTAGGTTAGCGCTCTTCGCTTGACCCTGACTAGTGTGGGAAATGTCTCAGCGGACGAGGTAGAACCGTCAGCTTCTGCACGAAGGAACGCACTGTCACAAGGGGTTGAGACAAAACTTTGGACCTGTACCTCCGCAAGTAGTGGCTGTAAGTGCGGGGTACAGAAGTAATGAGGTGGACACATACGGAGTAATGTGCATAACCAAACTTAAGAACAGCCGCTGTGGCTCCTCTGTTGCTATGTACTGAACCAACCTCTCAGCACCTGATTCGCTAATTTGCTTACCGCTGCGGCGTTCTTTAAACGTCGACTTTGCATTCAGGGGTCCAACCTCTTTACGAAGCTCTCCTGATAAAAGTAACTGAAATATACTACTTAACATCAGTCATATTATGACCAGCAGTAAGCTGAAGGCTGGTATATCCAGGTGTCAATGCTATTTTTCAGAAAGTGATGGATTGCGTCCCACGCTGCAGCGTACTTGGAACTATTGCGATTGGGTCCCTCTACCCAGTGCACAGTTAGATATAATACCGATGGCTGGTTACTAAATCTATACCGAGTCCGGCTTTTTACTGTATACTCCGTAGCTTACATCCATTCTTCTCTGTACCCACAACTCCCGGCTAGACTCTCGTGTGCCAAGTTGTAATGTCGTAAATTTGATTGTGACGCTTCAAACCAATGAAATCATGCTTTGGGCTGTTGAACACCGCAGCCTGATGTTGGGGCTGAAGGAGCTGAGTTTAACACACTTGCCGTGACGTGTCTTGTTTCCTTAGCGCTTTGCAAGTGCCGACAACGTGCATATCCGAAGAACTGCAGGCGGCAGTGCTCATCGACGCCTCCATAGGTAGCTTGCAGAGGCATTATTGAAATTCGCTTGTCTCACCGAACCCGAGCACCGCAAGGCAGACCGACTGTCCATTCTTGAAGACCTCGAGCATGACCCCGCGGTCGAGAAAATGGGGCAACATACTCCGCAGATTGTACCTGGATTTGCAAGGCACCGATGTGAGGCTGAAGACATTCCCGCCAGTAGGAACAAGGATCTCTAAGTGCCAGGAGCTAGTGGCATCGAGCCGGAAGATTGTGACTTTCTGAAAGTCGTGCGACATACTTCGTATATGCGATGTATTCGTAGGTGATAGCCACTACTGCGGATTGTTCCTCGTCGCGTTCGTTCATTAATTCTGTGAGCATGGGAGCCTTTTCTGGACTGTCGAGCCAGTACCCAGTTTTGGAGGCGCTTTGCAAAAGCCAGAGGCCAATATATAAATTTGCGTTTGAGCGATCGAGATACTCGAGGTTAGTATGAATATATGTAATAAGACAGTTCTGGCAGGATGCAGTGAAATTCCATTATTGGTTGTTCTTGGCGGGTTGTTAATTAATCGTCGGAGTTATGACCAGTAACCGACGAGGCTAACAAAACTCGTGTCCGGTGAAGCGAGTTGCTACTAATCCATAACAACCTACCTACCTTACCTTCTGAGCTAAATTTTGCTCTCTTCACTACCTACGTAGGGATATCTTCAATAAAACTCTGTTTAAAGTCTCTAAATATTTTCAGAACATAAATTGTCTTTGAGGAAGAGCCGAACAAGTTTTGATCTGGAAGTGAACGATGTACCTTAGGTACTCACTTGCTTCGCCGGAGACGAATTTGGCCAGCCTCGCGAGGGCCCCCAACGTCGCTTCGCTCCAAGATCAACTTGAAGTAGCTTCAGTTATTTTTAAATGAACATATCGATCTACAATAGCGCATTGAATGAGCG
>JAFJYG010000694.1:0-29304 GCA_017366145.1 Cadophora sp. M221
GGGCTGGGCTGCTCAGCTCCCTGGCTCACTTCCTCCTCTCTTTCTCTTCTCGCCTGGATTGGTGTGGTCTGCTCACCAGTGGTGGTGGATGAAAATGTGATTGAGGTGCGAATGGTGCGCTGTCACAGGCTGATTTCATGGATGCTCTGTGTGAAACCCACCGCTTCTCCAGCTGCTGAGTGGTCCGCTACACTTCTGTGTCTGCAGTCTGCAAGCATGTCCAAGTTCAGGGTATCCTTACTCGGTCGCAGAGCGCGGGTGATGTCAGGATGCAGCACGAAGCACGCTCAAGCCGGATGGAAAAGACCAAAAGAGGGACTGGAGACACAAAATCCGGGACATTCGATATAGTATCGTGGTCTATACAATGGACGGTAGTTCAGCGAAAACAAGGGACTCCAAGACGGACGAGTTTGCGGTCTGCGAGCGACCCTTTTGCCTTGACAGCGGCTGTTCCTGGTGGGAGCGGAGTGACCGAGCAGGAAGCAATGAGGGGTCAGTCTGGTGGGCGAATCGCCCGATCTTGGTGGGTGAGGGAGGATCTTGGTGAGGGGAAAAGATGGCTGGCTGCTGGGCTGCTGGGATGGTGTTTGCACTGTTTGATAACGTCACGTGAATTAAGGTTACACTTACACTTCCCCTCTGGTGACATCCTCGTGCTGAGAAGCTGAACTACATGCCCATTTCTCTTTGTCAACGTGGGATTTACAGCATCAGCAAATTTCATTTACTAGGGCTGAGCCGAAGTCTTCAGGCATGAAACGCAAAACGTTGCAGATCTACAGAAGGAGGCAGTTCTTGTCACCTATCTATCTTCGGGCCTTCCCGTCCCGCCCAACCGCCGTAACCGGTCCCAACGTGCTGGAATTATCCTAGGATGGGAGGCGGGATTGAAAGTATGTGGATATTAGATGCCTTGAGTGGCGATTTTGATGTTCCATGCCCCTTGTTTGGGTAAGATATTTGAGCCCAATCTTCATTCATCAAACATCAGTCGTCTGTTTGATGGCTCAGGTGACTCACGGCAAGTTACTTGAGTCGTTTAATCCGTCACCATTGCCTATCACATCTGTTGATATTGGTAGTGTTCATCTCCATCATAGTGACATAAGATCAAAGTGAAATATATCCAGGCAAGACACTCTTCATGGAAGTTGTCCTGACCTGGAATTTCTTTTTTCTTATCATTGGGCAGATCGGGCTTCAATGAACCGCAGATCGATCGTGGAACCTGGGGTAACCCTCCAAAGCAGCAGACAAGGGTGAATAGTGCCACTATTCGGTTCATTTTTCGCACATTGGTTCATTGCATACAGTACATTGCACAAACAGCAATGTTCTAGGTCTGTTCCCAAGATGAAGATAGCATGCCCATGTGATCTACCATGATAGCCCTGAATCGCTCGCTTAACACCCATTTCCCCTATTTATTCAGAGAACAATAAACAAGACAGAAGAGTTGTTAGAAATGAAGCACAACTTCAAGGGATTGAGCGTGACTTCCAACCCCATATAACCTTTTCAACACGTCGTCATCTCATATCAAGGCAACACAATTGAGCGCCGTAGTGTCACCATGAAACCAAGCTCACAAAAGCCGAAAGTTGCAATCACTTGAAATTGTAAGCCCACCTCCATCACTATCGACCTGATACATCAACAATGATCTAAGGTATCAAGTAGCCATATATGGATCGCCTGAGCGGACATGTAAAAAGAGCAGATGTCATAACCCGAATAAAAGAAAGAAACCAAAGACATTAATCGCAATCCGTAAACCGAACCCAACAGAGGAGACGAGAAAGTGAATTCAGGAAACCACACATTGCAAATAGACGAAATTGGTACCACAAAGGAAAAGCCGAGACGTGCTGATTGATAGACATAAACAATTATCGATTCCAACATCCTCTCAGCCGTCAGGTCCCCAGCCACCAAACTCGTTCGAGTATGTAGAGTCTTGATCGGGTGTAGGATGGTAATTTCCTGCAGGGCTTTCAGATGAAGACGTTTGGGGTGCTTCCTGAGCTCTCCAGCTACCATCCACTCCAAGTACAGTGCTTGGCATTGATCGAGGCACACGGGGCTGCAGCATTCCAGGGGTTGCTGGAGTTGTTTGAGTGAAAGATGGAGGAGCAGCCTCAAGTCTCTGGAAGCCGTCATTGTATGCAAACGATTCATACTGGGAACTTGGATTGCCTGGAGCAGCCCAATTTTGCTCATTGAAGCTTCGTTGATCCAAGCCCTGTCCTTGAAGCGGGGTCAAGAATGACTCGGGTAGGTGTTCAGGTTTGAGAGAGGTATCGTACTGCCTGATAGGGAGCTGATAACCTTGGTTTGAGGCCACTTGTGGTCTCTGTGAATAACCATTCACGTCCGTGCCATGGGAAACATGGCTGGAAGGAGTGTATTCAAACGTATTTGGGCTCGCAAAGGGCCCAGGTGGTGTGTTCAATGGACTTGCCCAGGACATGGGTGGCGGTGAGTTGTTTAAGTTCGTTGCAGGGAGGCTAGTTGCTTGTTGGCTGACCTGATTGGAATCCCGAGCCACATCCATAGGGTAGTTGCGTTCTGAATAATTCTGTCCTGTTGTATCGCTGTCAGGATTTATTCCCTGGTATCAGAACTTCGACTAACCTTCAATCTGGTTAAACATCTGTAAGACCGCTCTTGTGTTTGGGCCCCCATCGTTGCTCCTTGACCAGTGACCAGAGTCAGACTGGTGGCTGCCCTGTTCCGTGTCCATTGAAGCGAGGGGTTGTCTAGTATCTGCCCAGGTCAATTAGCGACCTCGTCACCAAGGACTAGTTATAATCCTTACCTGGAGGAGCCTCGTTCTCGGGCGGTTCGGACACCTGCAAGTTCCTTGGCTCTGATAATGGTTAGCGGAGAGGCTCATTGGGAAATTGTTTACTCACGCGTTGTGTAAGGCCTCGGTTCATGTTCATCGCGGAGATGCTCCCATAGTCTGCCATCTCGTTTGGCGCTGTACTTACACCAAGGGCATTTCTTGGGGTCTTGGTGAAACTCAGATTTGTGTCGAGTCATATCCCTGGCACGGGAGAAGTACGATTGACAGTCATATTCCTCATAGTCGCATTTGATCGTTTTGCGGTCTGGATTTGACTTGGAAGCAGGCAATTTGCTCATGTGACCCATGTTGGCAGTAACACTTCAAAGTAATGTCAAAAAATACAAGACTTGCGATACCTTCTTATCTTCGAACAGGGCCGGTTGTTGGCCCTTAGAACCATGGAAAACATGACAAGTGTCAGTAACTTAATGGTATCTACTTCGAAGGGCAATTGTGCCCTCCGTTGGGCTACTGAAGTCCCTGGAGGGACAGTTTGAAACGAATGGTTTCATTCTTGTGCCCAAAATGAAAGGCGATTGTGATAATGCCCGGACACAACATATCTGCGCTCGTTTGGAGCATTGCTATCCAACAACAATTGCAGAGAATAACTCAGCAACAAGGATGCCGTCCGCCTCGAGGTAAAGGCTGGATACAAAGAGTGGAAGGTGCAGAAACGTCGCCGCCTCGTACCCCGTCAAGTGGGGTGGGTCACCGCCACAGAATCAACAAATACACAGAAGATTAAACAGGAGGATGCTGAGCTACAGCAAGTGGTGCGCGGTAGGATTCAGAAAATTAAGCAAACCACACAATTGGTCACTGTCGTCTGGTAATTTGATGTCAGAAGCAGGGCTGACGAATCTTGACTGAGACGATGGGACATCGTTGAAGGTAGCCCAATTCTCATGTTGCTTCTAGACACGGAAGCTCACCATGCGGGGGGAAGATCAATTGAAGCCCTATCCCAGCTCCAACAGAATGAGGCGACAAAATCAAAGGCTGTCGTTGAGTCCGAGACAATTCTTTATCAAGCATGGTTGGGCCTTTACTGCCCAATGATGATATCCTCAACCAACAGATTGTGAGATTGGGCCTTGCAGCGATGCTCGCCCTGGCGCCATCCGCATAATGTGACGGCTTTTGCCCTTTCTATTATTCACAGCTCAAGTGAAGGGCGAGGTCCAATGCATGAAATGTTGTGATGTTGGATGAAGAGAGGGAATTGGGGGAAGAGTTGAAGTGGGGTGAGCTGACGTCCGGATGAAGACTGGCGTGAGAGCACCCGAGCCAGCCCAAACCCAACCTCGGTCTGTTAATGTATTTCGTAGGACCTTCAACTCCTTTCCACGTATCACCACCTCCACGAATGGACTGTCTACCCTCTTCGCAAGCTCGCATGAAGGGCAAAAATCGAATCCACATCCGATCCACAATGGCTCTACCGACCGTGAAGTGCCAACTGCGCGCCGAAACAAAGCTCAAAGATGGCAAGCTGGCAAAGACTTAGAGCTTCAGGCACGTTGACAGCTCTAGCTAGGGGTAGCTCTTCAAAAACCCTGGTTGGACAGCCAGTAGTCTGCACAATTGGCCAGTTGGACAAGGGGATATCTGCGATGCTCTGCAGATTGGCTGCTCGTCAAGCCCAAAAGCAATTCCGCACCGCCTCCGATATGTCGATGCATCACAACCATCGAGTAAAGCTCTGTCTTCGACTTACCAATAATGGCTAATACCGATATCGCAGCTATATTGGGTGTGACGGTTGTGTAGTGGGGACGGAGGTTCGATGAACCAGACCAACATTTTCTCTCTCTACGGGCTTCCAGCCAGTACAGAGGAGCCAGATTTTCAAGCCTTAGGAAAGTCGGAAGCCCTTAATGTCAAAACTTCTTGAGTCTTGGTACTCTAAAGCTAGATACACGCCGTGGTATTTTGTCCAAGGGTTGACAATACTTTCTCATGGCCGTCACAAGGAACCAAAATCTTACTAATTAGTTGCAGACAAGTATTTGCGTTGTGTTACAGTATTTTCTTCCATTGCTACATACTTCAAACCAAATCCTTTGATAGGATTACCCCTATTATATATTCCATCACAATTTCATGCTACCAAAAGTTAGTTCTTTTTCCTTTTGTTCATGGATGCCACTCACTTTATCAGGACAGTTTTAGTCCGCATGTAGGATTGCAGTCCATATTTGCCCAATTCCTTTCCGTTTCCGCTCTCTTTGAAGCCACCAAATGGCACTTGCTGGTTCGGGAAATGAGGAGCATTTATCGAGACATTACCTGAGTCAATCTTCGCGGACACACGTAGAGCACGAGTGATGTCGGAGGTGTAGACGGAAGCTTTAAAGTAGAGTTAGCATCTCACAAAGCCACCACTTAATAGACGAGAATATCATACCTGAAAGGCCAGTCACGGTATCGTTCGCCAGCTCGATAGCTTCTTCCTCGGTCTTGAATGTTACGATACTCAACACGGGTCCGAAAATTTCTTCATTGAAGACCTTGCCCTTTCTGTCTGGGTTGACAAACAGAGTTGGCTCAATGAAGAAACCCTTGTCGCCCTTTCGGTTGCCACCCACAACAGGTGCGCTGAATTCCTTGCCAAGGTCAATGTACGACATGACACGATTGAACTGAGCCTCATCGGCTACAGGGCCGTGCATGGTGGTCCCAGTTCTTGGGTCTGCCCCCAGAGTAGATGAAATGGTGGTGAAGCGTTCCTTGACGGCTTCGATGAATGCTGGGGCAATGGATTCTTCGACGAATAGACGAGATCCAGCAACGCAAACTTGCCCAGAGTTCAACAAGAATCCATCAGCAGTCCTAAGAGACGTCAGAGAAGTCGAAAGCATTTCGTCACAAGACTCACGAGCCAACAGCGTTGGGAATATTTGCGTCAGCAAACACCAAAGCGGGCGATTTTCCTCCCAGCTCCAAAGTACAGGACTTCATGTTGCTCTCCAATGCCAACTTCTGGACAATCTTTCCCGTGAAGGTCGACCCAGTAAAGCTGATCTTGGAGATTTTCATGTGGGAGGCGAGTAGTCCACCAGTTTTCCCTCCTCCGCTAATGAACTGAATGACTCCTGGGGGGAAGCCGGCCTCAACGACTAGATTGCCCAGAACGAGAGCGCTCAGGGGAGACTTCTCCGAGGATTTGAAGATATACTGAGAGAGTGTCAGGATTGGTCTGACCCACAGTGAAATGGTACTCTTACTGTGTTTCCCGCCGCAATTGCTGGCGCGATTTTCCAGCCAACGTACAGTATTGGGGCGTTCCATGGTGCGATGCCAGCACAAACGCCAAGCGGTTCATGTCTGACGATCTTGTACGTTCCATCATCAGCACCAAACGACTCCCCTTCAATTTTATCTGCCCATCCGGCATAATCTTCACAAGTCAGCATAGGGTTTCTTCACTCGGGTTGGCACATACATCTGAAAGCTGCTGCAGCCGCTGGAATCAAGAATCCTGCCCCAATAGCAGTTGGAGCGCCCATGGTGATCGAATCCAGCTCCGCGAGTTTTGCGGCCTTCGCGTCAATCAGATCAGCGAACTTAAGCATGCATTTAGCACGCTGTGAGCCGGTGTATGTGCTCCATGGTCCAGACTTGAAGGCAGCCTGAGCAGCGGACACGGCGAGCTCGACATCTTCCTCACCAGCTACTTGTACAGCTGCGTCGATTTTGGAGCCATCGAAAGGGTTGGTGAGGGAGAGAGTCTCGGAAGATTTGGCGGAAACGTACTGCAGTCGTTAGCTTTGGGCGGTAGTAAAATATGATGTATCAATAATACTCACTTCGTTATTGATGAAGAGTCTGGTTTCGTAAGTTGCGGATGCCATGTTGAATGTTGTTGAATGATCAGTGGAGTAGGCAAAGAACTCTGAGGGAATAAATCGCGAAGACCAGAGGAGCTACAGGTCACTTTGCATGCTGTATTTATTAATCTTCTGCTCAAGAAGGTTACCTCGGCGCCATTGTGCCCTTGCCTTAGCTCGTTGCGAGTTCTGGCGAAACTGAAAGCTGACAGCTCCACAATCATAGATCCGATTGTACAGGACGGAATTTCACCGCAGGCAGGAAGTTCCCATTCCCCAGAACCTTGGCTCAGCTTACACCCTTGATGCGAGTAATCATTGTACATCATTGGACGGATCATCACAAAGGAGACAAATTCAAATCAACAAAAATCAGCAGATTGGTCGCTCGTGAAGCAATATCTGATCCTGTCTGACTGTACTGATACGCTCGCCTCCACGCCGGTACTAGGTTTGCTATGGATCTCGGCTACGGGTATGCATCAAATTCCCGGACATCATACCCGGCCTTACACCTCACTTCGGATCCAATCAAAGTAGCCATTTGTCTTGCTTACTGCGTCAGGTGGCATTATCACCGCGCTGGCCGGGAGTCAGATTTTTTATTCTCGGGGTTTAGAGGGCGACGATTGAGAAACTTACTCCATTTGGTTACAGTCTGGCGACTTAAGTAATCCACTCCTTGTGGTTCCGGGGAAAATTAGTCGAGGCAAGTAATCGTTCCGGTCGACAGCGGAACGCTTGGGGGGTTTGAGGACTCGGGCACCCCTCGGCAAGGCACTTGCGTGCCTTGTATTGTAAGTACTTGGCGTATATAGTAGTCTCTAATAATGCTAAAGAGAGGGCTTTCGGGTTTGTGGTAGCTAGGCTAGCCAACAAATAACAAGTACCCCTATTGCCTACCTAGCACCTTACAGGCGAAAGGCCCAGAGTGTAGCCTTTGTTACAGGACTGTCAATTCCTTTTCGAACGTCCTGAAGGAGCTTAGTTTCCAAAGCCACTCCCCAGGGTCACGTGAAATTTTAGCCAATTGTATGCTAGCGCTGTTGCATTTGTCAGCGACCACGTCTGTCAAATCATATCAGGGCAGCACCCTCTCAGCCACAATGGCCTTCCGCACACTACCTTCCTAGGTAACTTCGATCGTGATTGGGCTCGAACCAATTCTAACTCCAACTTTCTGCTCGAGACACAAGCAAGCAAAAGTCAAAGTCAAAGTCAAAGTCAAAGTCACAACACCGCTCAACAACATTGGTACGACAGCAATTGCAATTGCAATTGCAACAGCCAAAGCTACGACCTCCTGAGTCGTATACTAGAATGGCCAAACCTTCTGATGTCTTCTTCATTGGGGACAAGCATGGTTACGGCCTTGGTCCCCTACGCATCATCGCAACGACCAACCCAACCGTCTGGCGAAGATTTCTCTGGCATGTATTCGAAGCTATATGACCCAGCCAATGCTCCGTTTCCAGGTTACTCAATGGGACCCAAGGATAAAGATTTCCGTGCTGGCTCATTTACATGTTTTATTAGGCACAACGATAAAGTATACGGCCTTGCAAATGAACACACCATCAGTGGAGCCTCAGGGGAGCCTTTATTGCCAAACTCTCCATACATGTACGACGGAAAAGGCGAGAAGTATTTTGTTACAATGCCAGCGGTTAAGGATCACTAGGAGAGCTTGGAGGCTATCGCAGATCGCATCAGCAGTAATGAGGATGGCACCCCTGCCAAGGCTTTCTGGGAACAAGTTCAAATGCAAGGCTTGGCTTGGAACACCAACATTGGCCACGTAATTGCAACGTCCGGTCAGAACCAACTGGATCGATTCGAGAAGTACGACGGACGTCTCGATTGGTGTATTTTTGAATTTCATACTTTGAAGCAAGATACAGAGGTCAGTTTGCAATCAGCGTATTACAAGCACTACTAATCTGCGGCTAGTTCCCTGCCTTTTCACCGCATGATAACGGATCCGGATTCCAACTCCACAATCCCAGGATCAAGAAACGTCTTAAAGCCGAAGGGTTTTTTACATCGACCGCAGAATCTGCCAGAAAATCTCGTCCAGTCACGCAACCCCGAACCAAATTACCTGAGGAAGAAGAGATGCTTTTCAAAGTCAGCAGCCGAACAACTCCTTTGCGTGAAGCAATTTGTTCCGGAATCAAAGTTACAAAGTACGACAAAGCAGCACATACAGTTCCTACAAGGGAGTTTTGCTTTTCGAGCCAGTATAAAATGTCTTGGGCCTTAGCGAAGGACGATTCGGGCGCGATGTTATTCGACAAGGAGTTCAGTCCCGTGGCTGTGGTTTGGGGAGGATGTGGTGAAGATATTCCGGATATCACATATGTTACTCCGTTTTCTATTGTCTTTCGCCATATTGAAGACAGAATGGGGTGGGAGAGCACCCCATTCTGTCTTCAATATGGCGGTGTTACTCTGAATGGGGCAGTTTAGGACTTGTTGTCTAGATTGACCCGATCGAACGAAGATTGGCAACAATTGGGGGAGCGATTAGATATGAGAACTCACAGCGGGATTCTGGTATTTTTTCTCTCCCCGTCTTGCGCAGCAATGGGATAGCCGCGTTTTTCCTTTCGTGTATACTTAGCGCAGCATTGCAATGTTAGCGAAGGAGAAATGCGTCTTTGGGTTTGGGCATATTCTACAGCGGGAGTTAAAAGGCTTGCTAGCTCAGCTGATATCTTTAGATTACTCTAGTAATCGATGCATTGAATTCCAGTCCTCACATTAAACATACCCTTTCATGATATAGGTCAGTGAGCTACCGCAGGGGTATCCATACATACTGCCCCTCTGAGAGGATGTATTATTCTAACTTCAAAGGGTTAAAGACTTCTTAACGTCCTGTGGGGGGTGGGTTGTTTTTTTTGGTGTTCGGACTTCGATTTTTCAAGCTCGAAAGGCGTCGGAGTTTAGAGCGTTCAGAGCACTTGGTAACGCTAACATAGTGAACATCACCGATGCTGGGTCTGCTGGCTGTGTTTGCTTTGAGAAGCTCCCAACCCGAATATTACGACATCTTTTAGTCTTAAGTACGGGGTCGTTCCGTGGATGACAAGTATGTTCATGATCTTAGAGCCGCTGTTCTGCTTATTGTCCTTGTGCTGACTTGGCCAAGGAAATAGAATATGTTCTGCCGGGCATCGCTTGGTTCATGTGCTCTTATTTTAACTGACATCCAATCCTGGTATGGTCAGCTGCGGTCTCAGCCCAGATTGTTCGATGCCAGATGTGTTGTGCAAACAATCGGAGTACACTCAGTTCATTAGTTCGCACACGCATAAATACATTTCAACAGGCATCATTCATCATTAAATTCCCCATCACTAACCCCAGAAACCAAGCCCTCCTAGCCGAACTCCAAATATTCAAACATCAACATTACAGCACCAGAAGCAGGCCCAAAATGACAGCCAAGGAACTCAAGAATATAGCCTTCATCATGCTGTCTAAAGGAGATCTACCGTTTGACGAGTTTGCCGTCGTGGTCGGAACCAACGTGATCGTGGTCGGCTGAGGAGTTGCTGCAGAACTTCCCGGAACTCTCGTGATCGAAGGGGTATTGCTAGAACTTGTGGTTTTCGCAGTAAATCCAAAGATCGCGGCATTTGTGTTAGACAACGGTTTGCCAGTATTTGCTGCCCCTCCTCCTGAAGAATTGATAACATCGCCAACGCTTGTGCAGAAATCCTCGAAGGCTGAGAGAACCGGATAGTCTGTGGGCGAAGCGGTCTTGACGAATTCCGCACATGTTGACACTGGACTGTCGAAGCCTTTTGGACTCCACGCCGTGCTACTGTAGCAGAGACATGTCGCCATTTGAGCTGGCAATAGGGTTGTAAACCCTGGGGTAACCGACGCACAGAAGCTCAATGCCGAGCCTACAAAAGCGCATCCTGAGTTGCTTAGTATTCCAGCATCGCTACTTGATGGCGAAGGAGTGATAGCTGGAGGCGGTTGGGTTGGTGTAGGTGTTGGTGTTGGAGGCGTGGTCACGACCACAGGCGGAGGAGGTGTTGTAGAGGTACTTTTCGGAGTCACTGGCTGTGGAGCTGGGACGGGAACGGGAGTAGTTGACCCAACGCTCGGTGCTGAGCTGAGGATATCTCCAATACTGGTACAGAATCCATCATAAGTGGCGATCCCAGGATAATCCACAGGATCTGCTGTTTGTGCCCAAGACGCGCATGTCTCGATTGCACCATCGAACAGCTGAGGAGCCCAAGCTGTATCGCTATAGCATAGACACGGTGCCTTGCTAACTGGAGCCAGAGTGTTGAAGCCTGGACTCAGAATTTGGCAGGCGCTCAGAAGAAGGTCTGCATACGTGCACTCGAGTGGAATTTGAGCTGCTTGGCGACGTTCAAGAGCGGCATGATGATCTTGAAACCCTGCATTGACACTGGCGATTAACAAATAGACTAGATATGCATTGATCGGCATCTTCGCCATGATGAATTTCTATGCAAATTCCGTGATATTGCACAGCTACACGCCAGAGAAAAGGGAAGGAGAGGAAATCCTGGACGACATATTGACGAACACCTCAGAGCCTCACCAGCTGGACGGGAGCCTTGTCAATTGAGGCCATCGGTAGCTCCATGCCAAGTCAATTTCAATAAAACAAACTATCTCGTCACAAGAAGCTGGCCTCCCAGTGGTCACGGCTTTGCAAGATATCCACGCCAAGATCTCAAAACAGTTGGGAGAAAGCCTCTTCTGCAGTTCCTCGAAATCCATTCGTCGCGCGAAGTGCATGCATCCCGTAATTGAAAAAGCTGGGGTGGTAGCCCTCTCGATGATGGCAGTTTGCGGGTTAGTTTTCAGCCTTGCCGCTGGGAGAGTGTTTTGTTTGGTCATGGCTTGCATGGCCTGAGTTCAGCTCGAACTTTCCGAGGCACGATGGCACACATGATCGCACAACCCCCCAAGCCACGGAAATGAACATGCGCAGAGGTAACTGCTTCCAAAGCAGGATTGGGAATAGGAAAAATACAAGGTAACATCGGAGTCTTGAAGAGGCAAATGCAGAATTGTTGGACGAAGTTGGCTGCCTGCGAAGACACCCGGAACCAAGAGTACGGATAGAAGATGTGATGACTGGGAAAACATAACAATGTCATATACCAAAACGTGTTGTTCCACTGGCTCTCGTCTCTCGTCTCTCTTCTATCTTCACATACTTCTCAGGCTCTATTTTTCACAAGCTAATAGTTCGGCAGATGCCACTCGTCAAACATCAGCCACTCAATGTATGCCCAACAACTCTCTTTGAAGCGGCCAGTTACACGCCATGCACCAAGTCTTCACTTTGTCTGGGCCAGATTCAACTACCCTCACAACATTGAATCCAAAATATGAGTAAACATCCCTAGCCCTCTCATTTCCAGCAATACACCACAGTGGAACCTTGTCCTTTTTCGCCCTCTCCACATAGGGTTCGATAATCGCCCTCACCGCACCCTTACTCGTTCTTGATGGATCTCTTGCCATCAAACTCAGCTGCCAGCACTTCTGCTCTCCTAAACATGCCGTCCTCGCCGCTTCAATGTCTCGAACAAAGTCAGCATATATCGGTCTCTTAATTGCCAATTCCGCAAGTTCTTCGACAGAGTGATTCGGATGCACTGCTCCGGGCGGCTCCCAGCAAGCGACAGCAGCGAAATTATCAGCTTCTGCAATTTGGGAGCCAAGTCGGACTTTTGTTTCGATGCGAAAGAGGGTCGCTTCGTAGAGATCTTCGAGCTTCACTTGAGATGAAGGGCCGACTCTCTCACTTTGAAAGAGTGAGTTCAGCGAGTCTGAGAAGCTTGCTCGAGAACTGATGTCTGCGAGTTTATGCCGGTATTCAGGTGTATTGGAAGATGTTATTTGAGGCTTTGACGGCATTTGAGATTCGTCTCGAGGTACCGCCTCCATCTTGAGTTGAGTCGTCGCGGTCCGAGGGAGATGTGTTGGGTGGAGGCAAGCGGATTTGTGGGTGGCTGGATGTGAAAAAAATTCAAACAGGTTCTGGAAAAAGAGTCAACGACATTAGTATACCAGTCATATCAGCAAGCCATTTTCTAAAGTAGCGATGAAGGATAGATGCCCTGGACAGCTTGTAAGAAATCAATATGGAAATATTTAGGAGAGGAAAGTGACTCACCCAGAACCATCATATCCCACTTTTGAATGGACTCGGGAGTAAATTGTCGAGAATCGAATGAGGAGCCCTCGAGTGAGCGACATACTTTCCAGTAAAAGGCTATACGCTCGTGATGTCTTCGCTAGATTGGACGCTCTCTTTTCTTATTCTGGCATTCGCTGAATTTCACGCCCGCCGCTTGTCTCCGCCGTGATTCCCCCTGCTTTTCTCTCTCCTCGCGCTCTTCTTGCATTCGCCCCTGTTCTCTCTCCTGCTGCTCCGATTTCCTACGCGATTCCTTCATAGCCTCCGCGTCTCTGTCATCTCGTGCTCAGTAGTCGTCCCACGCTGAGCATGTTGGAGCGTTAGCGAAACCCTGCACTCACTCCCCTCAAAATGAGCTCGGCTGTTTGGATGGTTTGAGGGAGTTCAATGCCTGCTTGTCTGGATGGACGATAATCGATCATTTGTGAAAGGCGGCTCGTATTTGTTGTGCGGCGTTGCTTTTGGGGACGCCGATGATTTCGTAGTGGTCCAGCTGAAATTGTTTCATGATGGGGATACCAGACGACCGATTCTTTCTAGCAATACATCAGTGAGAGCTAGAGAGTTGTATAGAGGACAAGGACTATCACCGGCTTTAGGGACGCCGAATATTTGGACATTTCGAGAAAATTCGAGTGCAAACCCATATGGAAAGTCTCACTTGTGGGAGCTCTCAAGGGGTCTTGGAAGATTTATGGCTTTAATCATTGAATTAAGGCCAGGATCGAATGATAATGTTGTCAGTTCTCCCACCCTCTCAGATAGGCACAACAGAACGAATGTTTGAAACCAGTCAAATATTTTCAGGTGAAGTCAACAACCCCACCAATCAAGACTAACCGCTGAGCACGGGGAGACCTCCGGCAAAATAGATCTGGAAAGGCACATGGCATGTAAATAATCTAAGAGACGGTAATTCCCTTCACTGAAATAGTCATTTGAACGAACATCATTCTCAAGCTTCGTATCGTTGAAAAATGATGTACACCTGACATGAAATTACTGAGGTCAAAAGAGAAGCGGAGCCTGTCAACAGGAGGCATGGAACATTGCCGAGGACTGGAACAAAAAGAAGAAAAGAAGTCCGACTAGACGCTCCCATGGGACCGATGAGAAAAGGTTTGCTGTACACAGTTGTGACGTTTGCCGTCCTCCTATCTCGTGTATCTTCCGATCACCAGATTTTGCACCGTAGTTTTAATATTCCAGACGTACCTATTCTCGTGATGTGGTGTGATGGAGGACAACGGCATTTGTATATGCTCATACATCGACTTCCTGAACTTGGACAAGGTCATGGCAATGATCTTTTGCAGTGTGCATCTGCTGTTCATGGAATTGGTATTGCTAAGCTCACAGAAGTTCGGGCTTGGGATTCGGATTTAATCATTTAGGCTTGACAAACGAAAGGGGACAGAGGAGGTAACAGGTCTCATCTTAGCAATTGTTCTCAACAAGGTAAGGCTTCCGCAACCTTATTTAACAAGTTGGTAAGGATTAGATGGTAGGGTGCAGCTTTGACGTCACCGGAACGAATTCTTCTTTGGGACTACTGTAGGCCACTTTGTACATCGCATTTTCCCGTAAGACGTCTCTAACGAGGATTTCCGGCGGTATCTTGAGCAAAGATGAAGCTGGGCCAATCAATATAGCTTAACTTTACTACCTTTGCTGAGCGCCTCTTTCGAACACCGCAATCGCCGTCACCAGCCGACGCTTTGCCGTACATAAAACATAGATATATGCTCAGATACTTCTCCGTAGGTGCTTGCTCGTCCAGAACTTGCTAAGGTTACCTTCTTTTCCCGAGAATACAAAATACAGACCGTCGGTACAATGTCTAAGAAACTCCTTATTGTTTTTGGCGCAACCGGTAACCAAGGCGGTTCAGTTGCCAACTTCGTTCTCGACGACCCGAAGCTATCTGCGCAATACTCCGTTCGAGCCGTCACTCGCTCAGCCTCGAATCCAAAAGCCCAGGCTTTGAAATCTAAAGGCGGTGAGATCATCGAGGCCGATCTTGACAATGCCTCGTCCCTGTCTGTCGCAGTAACTGGCGCCCACACTGTTTTCGCCATGACAACCACCTCCCTGACAGGAAGCACCAGAGCCATCGAGACAGCGCAGGCGAAAGCGCTATGCAAAGAGATCATCGCAGCCGGAGCGCAGTATCTCATCTGGAGCACACTCCCGCACATGGCAGCCATCTCAAACAGTAAATTGAACGTCAATCATTTCGATACAAAGGCCGAAATCGAACAATACATCCGCAGCCTGCCCATCAAATCGGCTTTCTACGCACCTGGATCTTTCATGCAGAACTTCACGACGCGACTCATGCCGCCGATGCCATCCCCCGCTAAGGATGGCACCTATGTCTTTGCGACCTTGTGCAACCCTGACACGCAGGTGCCGCTAATAGACGCCAGTAATGTGGGAAGTTGGATTGCTGCTATCCTCGAAGAGCCTGAGAGGTTCGAGGGCAAGACTTTAGCTGTGGCGCAGGGAATCTATACTTGGACTGAGATCGCAGAGATCGTCTCTAAAGCTACTGGCAAGACTATCACATACCAACAGGTCCCTGATGACGTGTTCAGGTCGTGGATGCCGGAGGGAGTGAAGGATGACTTGACTGCTATGTACCAAGCTTATAGAGATTATGGGTATTATGGCGAGTCGACGAAGGAGGATGTTGAGTTTGGGCTCAGACAAGCGAAAGGCCAATTGACCACCTTGGAGGCATTCTCAAAGAGAGAGAAAATCAATTTCCAATAGGATTATAGATAGGAGCTTACAAATCCCATCTTTTATGCGTATACTTGGTCACCGGTAGGCCACACTCTGTACCTCTTCTACAACTTAGCTCGTTTCGCTTGGGAAAGCTGTAAGTATAAGCAAGTAGTAATTTGCACAATTCTTATGAACCCCACTGAGGGGTTGTTTCTGAGCCAAGTTGTTATGTAGTCGCGGGCAAAATGTACACTGACCTAGAACTGGTGGACATGCCCTCAAATCGGCAACGTCAAACTTGCATTGAGTGGGATCCCTCCCTCCAGGACCCGCACTTATGCAAGGTTGGCTCTCACATAGTACTGACCGCTTTCAAATCTATGTCAGGCCCACTGTCGGGTGGAGTCTGTAAGTCATCACGGCGTCAGAATTTCGGGGAGGGAAAAAGGCTCGGAGTCCATTCTTGATAAGCAAATATCTGCGCAACGGGGTCCTCGGCGGAGAAGACTGATCTGGAACGTGATGTAGGTTTACTTATGTTCATAGGTCCCATATTCTCACAATTTGAAGATATCTGATTGCGAATACTGCATGGGCGGCATTTTCCTGTTTATTGATAGTGGTTGCTGTTCATGCATACTATCTGAGGTCCTAAAGATCGAGATCGACATCGACATCAAGATCGACATCAATCACCAAAGTCAAAATGGCTCCTATATTTACAGTCATGGGTGCAACAGGAGCTCAAGGTGGCTCCGTAATAGAAGCAGCGCTAAAATCTGGACTGTATCAACTTCGCGGTGTCACTCGTAATATTGGAAGCGAGAAAGCTAAAGCACTCGTCGAGCGAGGCGTGGAAGTTGTTGCAGCCGATCTTGATGATGAAGGATCTCTTGTTACAGCGTTCGAGGTGAGTTTTACTGGATTTCTCATACTATTAACCTCCACTCAATCATCAATGCAAATATTCTAAATATACTGATTACTGAATACACACCAGGGCTCTGCAGTGGTATATGGAGTGACGAACTTTCTCGAAACTTTCAGTGCGGATGGGCCTGACGCAGCTATCGTTGTTGAAGGGCAGCAAGGCCGGAACTTGGCCACCGCGGCATCCAAAACCAAGACTCTTCAACACTACATCTGGAGCACTCTTCCTGATGCTAGGAGAATCTCCAAGGGGAAACACAGCGTCCCACATTTTGAGGCAAAAGCTGCGGTTGATGAATTCATCAAGGCAGATGCGGAATTATACTCAAAAACCACCTTTTTGCGTGTTGGGTATTATGCGCAGAATCTCATGTATCCTGTCCTAGGCCCGAGCTTGTTGGTGAGTAATAATTCAAAGTTTGAGTCCCTCCATTTCAATGACTACTTTCCTCACGATTGAGACTAAGATCAGTCATAGAACTCCACAGGCAAATACATCCAACTGGGACCTGTCCCGCCAAGCTTGCCCATCTCCTCTATTGGTGACATCAGAACCAACGTCGGCGTCTTTACTTCTGCCATTTTGGCACAGCCTTCTCTCACGAAGGGGAAGTATGTATTAGCTAGTATGGAAGAAACGACCCTTGGAAAGATGCTCGAGATGTGGAGCAATGCAACAGGCAAGCCATCGGTGTATCTGCAGGTCATGGATGCGCAGGCGTACGACAATTTGTGGCCTACTTGGGGACGAGAAATGGAGCTAATGTTGAAGTATTGGGATGATGTTGATAGTGAGGTTGCCTGGGGTGGAAATGAGAACTTGACGAAGTCGGATCTGGGACTTAAGGATGAAGATTTTGTAGGAGTGCAGGAGGCATTCAAGAAACTTGACTGGAGTCACTTGTGAGAGTGTACAGTGGAGCAAATAGATATCATGCTGCAACAACAAGAGGACTATTTCTGATCTTTTAGCTGCTTGCATTGCCTCCATGTCCTCCGGCGAGATAGATGTTGCGTCCATGGAGTATTGATTTGTCTCCACCTATCTTCAGGGGTTTAAACGAACACCACAATCGTACCCAGCCTCGGCATTCCCAGTCGCAACCAACTCAGATCCAATCGCTCATCGTATTGACATAATCACGGATAGTTTTGCCTCTAACAAAAGGTCTCCAATCTTCGTCCGTTTTGGTAACATGCTCCGGCGACATTCTCCCAAGTAGACGATTTAAGTGAACCTCCCTGAACGTGCATGAAATTCTGGAGATTTTCATTGGCCTGTGCCGCAATGGGAATTTACCACTCGCGGCTAAAATGATCGAAATTGGACGAAATGGCATGCGATACGACATGGCGGAGATTTGTTCCAATTTTCAATCTTGGCGCAATAATTATCATGTCCTGAGCGGCTTGCCCGTTTTGCTTGTTTCTGACTTTCGAAGCTTGTTCTTCCTTTGAGGGTCATTCTGGCCAAGGCATCGAAGGTCTCAACCATAGCTTCATCGACACCAAGGACTTGGAGTGTATACTTCGACCTCGGCGGACTCGACAGCCAAATAAAAAATCATGGCGGCCTCACGAGCGCATCTCATAGCCCTCCCACCGGGCTTCATCACTGTCCATATTCTGCAGGCCCTATTCGCATTCATTATCATTCCTCTGGACATCCTCATGATCGTTGAGAACATGTATGTGAACTTCGCGCAATACATCGTTCTGGTAACCGTAAGATACAATTACACGACAAACTATCTATACTACTCGCTGACAGACCTAAGGCTATCATTTCTCTCATAGCAATGGCCTACATCATCGTCGCTACGTACATAAATCCCCGGATTTACAACTACTGGGCCATTCTCGGTCTCGAACTTTTCTTTTTGGGTGCCTGGGTCGATGGTGCTTTATTCTCCTTCGGCAGCAGCTTTTCTCCGAATGGTGGATGCATCTACTTGTGGAACGGCCCTGATCAGTGGTACAAGGAGCACTGTGAAGACCACGCGCATGATCCTGTCTACCACGCCGCGTCGTACTCCTCGAAGGTTGTCATTGGTCTTGCTGGAAGTCTCATGATATTGTGGTTGACGTCGTTCATAACTGTTTGTATTGGGATTGCGAGGCATAGAAAGGCTGGAGGTCGTTGTGTGTATGGGAGCGAGGAGGTTGTGGCGAGGGCGAAAGGGTCTGGATCGCATGCGTAAGATATTTCTTGGTACGAGGTCATGGAAAGACCATGGTGGAGAACAAAGGTTGTGGTCGTGTACCATGGAGTAAAGATAGCTTCGTCAAAAGCTTATTCCACGCCCTGGAGTTTACCAGCATGAACGATCAGCTGTAGCCAGTCGTTGAGCAGGAATATAACACAACACCAACAACTTCCCTCGATTCTCTGTCGCAGTTCCCGTGGGATTGTTTGAATCTTGAGTAGTTTAGAGATTCGCCTGGCCTGGCGTAAATCTACTCGTACTGATCACTTTGCCCACTTCAGAGAACTTGAGAACAGTCTTTTCATTTTCCCAGGTACTGAGTTCTGCTTGCGATGAGCTTCCCGTGCGCGCGTGTCCTGTAGCTCTCCCCAGGTGTGCCACTCATCTTTTGTGAGAGGTCCGTTAAGAGCAATGCCAAGTGGCAATTCTGCTGCACTCCAAGAGAACCCACTACGAAGTTTCTCATCTCCCTTCTCACTTGCCTTGGAGAGACGGGTGAGCTCTTTATTCATTGCCGCACTCATTTCAGGACAAGTGACTGTGACGAATCCGTCGGCCGCGTCACCCTCGCAAATCGATATCTTGCACACGAAATGCACGGAATTCTTGCTTTCCCAACGTGGTCCATTGAAAAACATATTCCATAATCCTGGAACACCTGAGCTGAGCTCAAGATACCGAATATCTCTGTTTCGCTCGTGAAGGAAATTAAATAGTGACCGGGCTGCACTGACAGTGAGATGTGGTATACGCGGTGCCTCACCAGCGACGCCCAGATCAAGCCACAGGTGGATATTTCGTAGGTTCGGGAACTTTGCAATTGTGTCGAGTGTGGTATAGTGCCAGTCGTTATTCTCAGTGTCCCGGGCAACATCCAAGCCAAGGTCCGTGAGATGAGGGAGGCCGTCACACAAAGCGAGCAGAGCTACATCAGGTACGAATGCTGCCACATTATGATGGCTTTCCACCCGATGTATCGTCAACTTCTTCAACGTCGCTCCATGTAAGATGATACAGGATAGGTTGCTAGAGACATTACCCCAGCTCGGAATGCTCAGAGACTCCAGCGTCGTAGGTAATGTTTCTAGAAATGTGGCTTTATCCCAATACTGCGCCTTGAATTCAACTTCCTTAAGATTGACCAGTTTCGGAGCAATTTTCAGTGCCAGGCAAGGAGGGATATCGTTCAGTCTGCGCAATCGGGTCCAGTCGAAGGTTCGAGCCCAATACTGTTCTTCCGTACCCTTTTCAGGGTAGTCGATACAGTATATAGTGTTGGCACGCAAACCAAGGTTCGGTGTGTATTCTCGTCCCCATGGGTAGTGAGAAAAAGGCTCGGCTCCAAGTTCTTCTAAAGCCGGGGGTTTTTCGCCATTTGAGAAGCCCAAGCCGCAATATGGTGCACCAGGGCGAGGACCATCTCCCCATCCATGGGGTGGTTTCAGAGGGGGGCCGACGAACATCTTGGGAATACGTGCAAGCCGCGGGCATGAAAGAAGTACCCGCTTCAATTCTCTCATAGTAAGGCCACATGCAATCTCGTCCTCATAGGCAATGTCGACAGACAAAGTAAAGAGACTCGTGTTGTCTACGAGAGATGCAAGAAGTTTGCGTGCCCGGTCGTGATCTTGATCACGTTGTCGTTTAGCAACAACGGATGCATGTAGGCGGGTTCGTGCAGGTATACAGTCGATGAATACACGGGGGATTGGCACCTGGCATTGCCAATGGAGATCACACAATCCAGTCATACCTGACATCAATTCGGCCATGCGAGACAAGATGTCGTCAATCTCGTTCTCAACCTCTGGCGTATTGTTGTCACCGCCAGTAACTTTGAGAACGCGCACAGCGCGCAGTAGAAGATTGCGTCCAAGGATATCGAGGCGGCCTTGCGATTGTCTGGGTTGGTCAAGGTTGATGGTTACCAGGTGATGCTGCGTGCGCAGTACTTTCTCATGTAGGCTGGAGCTGAGCGAAGCTATCGTGCTCAATTCGACACTCTCCATGAAGCTGAGAATGAGTAGCACCACCTCGTCCGGCAATTGTGCTATTGATGGACGTCCTGGACTGAGGGGCACTGGTAGGCGTGAGGCAATGCGTTGAGGCACGGCTTTCCGCTTTTGCTTGCCAAAATAAGCTCGAATTCGAGCCATGGTGAAGAGACTGGTTTTTATTTGGAGTGTTTGGAGGGCCGTGGTGGAGGTTTCCATTCCGAGGTTTGATGGGGGGGACGTTGGATTTGGAGGACATTGATGCTTGTCAGAAGCGCACAGGCCCATTTCAGGGGTGTTGTTCCTCCAGACAGTAAGCGAGATTTTGGAGCTCAAATCAGATCAAGTAGTATTTACTGGTCAGCTACGCTCTCCTGTGTGTGTTGGTTGATGGGCTATTATAATTGACGAGTGAACTTAACCAATCTTCTTTGCAATGTGCTACTCCTATCACATAAGTGAGATTATATCATGTTGAAGCTATGCTGAGAGGAGAACGTCAACCTCTCAAGTGAACTTGGTTGTTTGCTTGCTAACCATTTCTACAGTATTGAGCCGCCAAAAAAACGAAATCGTCTATTTTCTTCGCTCTAGGGAAAAATTAAAAGAGAATAACAAATTCGAGATCAAGTGAGAGGTGGCGGATTCGTGGGGTTCTTCTTCGTATGCCCTTCTGGCTGGGTTTACTTCCATCCAACTCAGCCCTAGCGATTGAATCTATCAAATTAGAGAGTAAACATTGCCAACTTGATTTTCTTAACTGAACAGTTATCAACGAGATTCCGTAGCTTCTTCTATAGACAAATTTCCTTGCTGAAGACCTGTCGCTTCACTACCCTGTGTTCTTATCTTTTCCATGTGAGATTTCTGAGAGACAAAAGACATTGCCGTAGTTATGCTCAGCGGAAGTACCACAGTCCTCACGCTCCCCCCTCTCCCTGATCACCCCACCCTGCCTCAAAGGGTGAGGACCGAAATTAAGCGAAGGTCAACAATAAAATTCGGCTCAGTGCTGTAAGTCACTCTTGTGCAGACTAAATCTAACGAAATGCTATTGCGAAGAATATACCAAGAAGCTGGGTACTGCGGCCTATAATTGAGCTCAAATAGGATTTTGACTTGATATTGTAGCGTTGCTACTTCAGGCACTTTGATGCACCTCTGAAGCATGGCACAAGACGTGAAGAAAGATATGAAGGGCTTGGGGAAAACTTGTCATCCCAATAATTTGAAAACCAGAAAGCTAAATAAAAACTGCCTCTTCAGAATCATAAACTCGTTCTAGAAACTCATATTCCTCGTTCGGTTTTTGGAGGTGAGGAGTCTGGGAGGAGGGCCGGCCTTATCCCACACACCACCGCCTGGTCAGCTTCGGGGGAAGAACACTCTCATTTCTCGAGAATGTAACCTTCTAGAAGACCTCGCGCTCGATGATGGATCACGAGTAACACATGAAGAACAAGAGTTTATCCAACCGAGCACCATCTCCCCAAACGAACAAAGTCCAAAATAAGGTTTTCAATAGCCCATCATCCCATCCCTAATGCAACATCTCGAAATCTCGGCACATCATTCTTCCACCCCCTATCGTCCAATCATATCCCCTCACGACTCTCGCCTGCCAATCGCAATTCCAGGGATTCAGCGCCACGGTGCAGCTCAGGGGTGTCACGGTGTCACAGCGTCACATTCGAGTCTCCACGATGCCGTCATAGGCTGGGGGGTTATCTGCTTTTTCTTGATTTCTGCTGTGCGCGTCGCGCTGCAACATCGGACGGTTGATTTGGTGTTTGCTTTGCGTTGGGTTGGCAGAGCGTGGGCTGATGGCTTGATGGCTTGAAGGAGATCGTCATCGTCACTTACTTGGAAGGTGTGGTGGTGTTATAGGAGGGGTCGTTGGGTATATAGCCTGGCTGGGTGGGAAGGGGAGGTGGAGTTTGAGAGGAGTTTGACTTTGAGTAAGTATCTTTATCCAGGGCAGCGACGACAACACCACACGATACCAGCATCATACGTCACGAATATTCACGTCGTGATTCCGATTCTTTGTCAACGCAATAAACAGTCAATCCGATCCCACCAAGTACAGTTCAATACAATACCATTCAGCTCCCCGATTCAAGAATCCAACCAAAACAAGTCTACTTTACTGAACTCCCGCGCGCATTCCTCCTCCAACCCACCTAGACAGCAACACGAACATCGCAACATCACGATCCCGAAACCAAAGAACAACAGCAACAAGAAATCAAAATGGGTCTCGTCCGTGGCTGCGAAATGACAATGTCATACATCGCGCACTCCGTCTTCCGCTTCATACAAATCGTCTTCGCGCTCGCAGTATGCGGTCTGTATGGTGTGGACTTGAACCGCGCGAATAAAGCTGGGAAGTACAGTGATGGGAAATGGGTACGTGCTCTTCCTCTCTCCCCCTTCTCTTCACCAAACCCACACGATCGCGATTGCGAATTTCGCACTGCTATGATAAATTGGAAAAGAAGAGCAAAATACTGACCTGCTGTGCTTTTACAGGTCTACGCAGAAGTAACAGCCGCCCTCTCAGCCTTCACAGCACTCCTCTACCTCATCCCCTTCACCTCCCGCATCCCGTTCGCTTTCGTGTGGGACACGATCCTCTTCATCCTCTGGATTGCGCTGTTCGGACTCTTTGGGAATATGTATATCAAGGAAGATGCGGAGGGTAATGCGGGGATCAAGAGGATGAAGAATGCGGTTTGGATTGATCTTGTGAATGCCCTCCTTTGGCTTGTTAGTGCGGTGGGAATGGCGTTCTTTTGGGTTAAACATCGCGGTGGGAGGAGTCAGTGGACTGGGAGGGCGAAGGTTTAGGTGCGGGTGATGGGGAGGAGATGGAGAGAGGGAGGAGGAGGGGGTGATGGAAGAGGAGAGCGAGCATTGCATGCATGATTGATACCCACGATGACGTTACACGAGAGAAGGCAGAGGCATTATTTTGGGATGGGATGATATGATATCACAAGTATCTTTTCATTGGTTGGAAGGAAAGACATATCTACCTGGGGAGATGGTAGGAGAGGGGGAAGAGTTCTACATGGTTTTGAAGGGTCTTCATCCTACTATGGATATCTCCTCTATTGATGCGATACCATCTTGCGAGTCCTTTCCTTTGCGCGTGCGCGATGATACCAATATTGATTGCTTTCTATCCAATTAGTATGTATTACTAGTAGCTTGTTTCTACTTTTAGTAACTGCATTGAAATTCGACATTGTGATTTCACGATAAAATGACTTCCTCCCTCGGTGCGATGTCAGTGTCACTTCCCACGTCTTTCTTAATTGAGTCCAAGCTGGGAGTTCTTGGGGGATTGAGAGCGGTGGATAGATGTAGGTGTTTAGACTCAATTTTACCTTCTTCCAGCTTGGTTTTCCGATGAGTTCCATGACAAGACGCAGGAAGGAGTCATCTTCTTCTCCGCGGGAGTCACTCCCAGCTCTCTCCTGCCACTCGTCGTTGGTACAAGTACCAGCCAATCATGCTTTTTGGCTGAACAACAAATCCTCTAAAGAGTTTCGAAGCTAACCAACTCCAAATATAATATCTGTTATACGAAGGTAGGACTCCGAATATCCAGCGTCCAAGAGATTAAACGTCGTATTTTCTTTGTATGTGCTATCCGAAGCTGCCGACTAAGGTGGTTGGGTGGTTGGAAGGCTGAGTGTGGCATCCTATCAGGCTGTTATTTCATCTCTAACCTAACCTCTAACCAATTGCTTTGTATGATATGATGATAGTCCCTCTCTTTGTCACTGATCTACACTTCAGCCTTCCCTTCGAGACTCGGCTATACCATCCATGCCACGATTTCATGGATCGACCAACTGATTTGCTAGTAGAGATTTGAATTATTGTGGAAGGCGGATGCGAGGTTTTGTTTTCAGACGGGGAGGGGATCCGGGGATCTTGACATGAAACGAAACGAAACGAAACGAACGGATACGTATGAGCATGGTACTGTATGGAAAGATGGAGGAAGAAGAGGCGAAAAGAGGAACCATGTTGGATGTTCCCTGTTGTGGGTGGGAGATCTGCAGGAGGATCGGATCATTTTTGAGTTTGGTTTTTGAGTTTTGGGCTTCCCGTTGGGCTCGATATTGGGTTCAGAGTTCAAGCCACCACAGGCTTTGATATTTTGAGAAATAATTTACTTTCGAATCGCTTTACGGGAAGGGAAGGGAGTTCGTGTTGTACGTTGCTTGAACGAGAGAGTGGAGATTGAAATGAGGCATAAATATAGACAGCTAAGCACGGCACAGCACATAGTAATGAAAATGCTTGGGTGAGAGGGGAGAAGATAGACGCGATCTTTTTGGCGTGACAAAACCCACAAGCCATCCGTTTTGTTTTCTGCAAGGTGCTAGGGATTTGTGGGCCGCATAATATGCTGGATCTACAGACAGGGAAATGATAGACGCTTGGGCTTGGCTTATCTGCAACTTTCTTCCTTTGTGGCGCTTGATATGATACGATATGAGATGATGGGCGGTATGGGATGAGACGGATATGCACAGCCCAGAGAACGTGGCTTTGGGCAGAGAGGATGTTTGGTGGATGTGGATATGGATGCAGGTTTGTGGTGTTGATGGCGGTAGGTAGGCAGGGAAAGATACATGGTGATGACGCATGAATGGATTTGAAAGATAACAAAGCAGAAAATAAAAGTTCATCTCCAATGTTTACAAATGAGAGACTTTGAATATCGCCATACCGAGCTTTGTTACTTCATCTCGCCTCCAGGATACGGAAAAATTACGTGGGGATAGGAAGAGAAAGAACGACGGGAGGATGAGGAGAGGAGTGACGAGTCTAAGACTTCCTCCATAAGGCACCTGGATCATCGAGCATCACTTCGGTCATACAAAACGGACTCTTCTTTCTTTGAGGAGATTTTGGAATTAAAGGGACGAACAGCATTCCAGAGTGAGTTGATTTGAGTCCTCGCTTCGCTTCTATTAGGAAGGAAGGCAAGCAGACTCGACGTCATTCTGTTTTGACGACATTCCCTACCATCCTCACTCACGCACCTCGGAAAATAAAACACTACCACGCAAACAAAGCGCAACTTCACGATTCATCAACCACCGCATCTCACCGACCTTCTCTCCTCTCGATCTCGGAAGTCGTCCTCAAGAAACTGATCCACAATCAGGAAGCCAGTCAGGTCAGGTCAACTCTGGTACGAACGGATCGACAAAGCAACTCGAGCCTGAGCCTACCACAACCCTCCAAGCTCTTCGGCACATCCTTCCGACCCTCACCAACCCAACCACTCAGTTACCTTATCTTACAACAGCGCCGCCAGCGAACGGACGGATCATCACTCGAAATCGCCCCATCAGCATATCTCGAATCAAACAACGGTCGGCGACTTCGGTTTGATCACGGCGTCACGCGGTTCCTCGAAATATATCCTGCGGTTACATTCCCACGCACACCATCGTCCTTCTGGCAAGGCTCGAGTCAAACAACAACAGAGAGCGTCACAGCACAGCAGCACAACACGAGAGGACAACGCAGTAGTACAGCATGGCCAGCCGATCTTTCAAGCCAGCGTCATATCTGGCATCCGCTGCACAACAGGCGCCAAACCGAAGCCCCCGGCCCAGCTTCACGCGATCCAGCAGTAATTCCAGCACGGTGAGCACGAAGAGCGAGGATTCCGTTGTGGCGAACCTGAGGGCCTTGAGTACGGCAGCGGCGGCGGATGGCAAGGAGATGGGCAAGACCAAGACAAAGACGGAGAGTGGTTCTATGGGACCTCCACCACGTTCAACAACACCAGGTATGTTCTTCTTCTTCGCAGATGGTCTTCTTTCTTCTTTCTTCTTTCTACTTGTACTACGTACTCTGCACTTCGTAAATTACGAGAGTGTGAGCAGCAGGGAGACTAGACTGGGTGTGGATGGGGTTTCTTCAAATCGCATCATTCGTTCGTTCATCGATCACCACAGGAGCAATTGCCCCGGCCAGCACATCCCAGTCCTTCCAGCTTCCAGTGGAGCTCCTGGTGGGCCTCTACAGCGCTCTAATGCACTGTAGACGGGAATGGCGTAGCGCTACCCCGCCACCAGAATGCCACCTACGCACCGCCCCAGTCCCCTACAGGCCCCAGCCCTAGCCATTGGTCCCACGCAGCGGGGACAGCTACGAGAGAGGAAATCGAAGGAAAACGGAAGGATGGGATGGGATGTTCGTTGAGATTGGACCTTGTGCTAATTTCTGCTTCATTCAAATAGTCGGCGGCTCTTCATCCGTTTCACAACCTCCTCTCCTCGACACCCCGGGAAGGAAGAGAAGTCAACCTATTGCTATCGAGTTGCCATCACGAGGAACAGCCGCATACACGCCACTTTCTGCACGAGGAGATCTACCCGGGTATGTTTATTTCGTTATTCTGCCCCCTTGCCCGTCCCAACTGCCCGTTTCCTGGGGAGATGGAGACAAAGGTTTGCTTGACTCGTGTATTGTTCTTGTCAGGAGACCGAGATTGGTGCTGCATTGCAGATGTCAGGATGGTCACGCGAATCGTCATTGACTCGTTGTGGCACCAGTCTGTTGACTATGGGACCCGACTATCCGGCATGGCATGGAATGACGAGATAGGACTTCAGTCTTCACCACAACGCTACAAGATACTCTAAGGAATCTATACTAACATCAATGCAGCGGATACTTCCCTAACCACGAAGAAATTACAAAATCCTATCGATCCCACCCATTTTCAAATCACCTCGCTCGATCTTCTCAGAACGAATCACCAATGGCCATGTCACCCACCTTCACTCCTATATCAGACACAACCCCAAAGATGCCTACCCACCACATGCTCAGCCCCTCCACCCTTGGCCAACTCTCCCCCACGATTCCAGAGACCCTCCGCATCCCCATGGGTAAATATCATCCCTCGAATTACAAATCGCCAGCCTCAACTGAAGTGTCCACACCCACCTCGACCCCACGAGCTCCGCTCCCTCCTACCAATCTATCCATCCCAGCTTCAACCAGCAAGCGAGGATCAAAGGACCGTCCTGGACATGAGAGGAAGTCATCTGATATCAAGCGCAAGTTACAAGAATACCAGCGCAACATGATTGCTCAGGCTCGATCTGCCGCTCCGACTATGAAGGATGGTAGAATATTTAAGGAGCCGAATAGTCCGCGATTGCAACCCATGGGTAGCCCAGGACCTATCACTCCGTTTGAGTTGGAGGAGGCCGATGGGTATATCGTTGCCGGTAGTACGGCGGTTAGGAAGGAAAATGAGAGACAGTTGCAGATGATGCTGAACAAGCCTTGCTCGAGAGTCCAGCCCAGTCCAGCTGAGAGAAGGGTATGATTCTTCTGTACTGGGATTATGGGCATGAATGGTTGAAAGGTGGTACTGACCAGCTGGCTTGGTCGTCTTCCTGCTGGCTGGTCCAGTAACCTCCCCGCCTATCATACGTCAACACAACACCCACACCACCATCTTTCACGAATATCACGGCCTCGACACAACAATAGACTGGACTGAATGGACTCCCATAGTCCGAACAAATACACCAAGTGCTGGTGTTGATATTACCTCATTCGTTTTAGCATTGTTTATGGAGTCTATGGAGTCTAGGCCGGGCCTAGGACTACCCCTTTTGCTATTTTTCTCGTTTGGTTGATTTGACTTTCAAGTTTTTTCGTTGTGGTGGTTTTCTTTTGTCGCGGTGGCGTTTTCTTCACTCTCGTTGTGATTGGGGTTGATTGCATGTATTGGGGATGCTGTGCATGGAATGGAATGGATAGACAAAAATATTGGCGGACCCCTACTTACGTTCTTGCTGGCTATGCTTGCAATTCCCGCTGGTTCTGAAAAGGGATTCGGAATTGGATGCGGAGAATGTGGGGCTTGGAGGAACAGGTAAGGGGGTATCTGGATATAGATATTCTGGCTGTTGCTAGATGGTGGAAACTTGATGGAGTTGGAGAATGATTGGAAGAAGGGAGGGTAGACAGAATGGTACAGAGTCAATGGTACAGAGTCAATGAATCAGATATCCTTCCTTGGTGCATCACGTAATTCTTTGTTGCGGAGGGGTTCTGAGCGGAGTATATTGTGATAAAGTGATTTCCTCTGTGAAGAAACGGATTCTTTGGTGTTTAGTATATTTGTGTGTGAAGTCAGTTATTGGGTTGATCTGCGTTGTTCTTCGCTTCCTCACTTGTTGTTCACTTTCGCCCACTGCGAGTGAATTATGTTAATTTGTTTCACTTACCTATCTCTAGAATCTCTACCTGTCTAAGACTGAATGAGAATCAAGAAATTTGGGTAAGGGGGGAAGGGCGGCGTGGGGGTAGTTTGTATTTAAGGAGCGGAGATGGGGGAAAGAGTTGAATCAGAGAGGAAATGGATTTGGAAGTTGATTTCGAAAGAAGAGAGAGTTTGGGGGTTGGATTTTGTGGGCTCCGTAGGGGATGGGTTTTAATTTTAGGGGGATGAGGATGTTTGGGGGAGGTAGGTTAGGGGGTTCTGGGA
>JAFJYG010000695.1:0-29285 GCA_017366145.1 Cadophora sp. M221
ATCCTCCCCTCACCCTCCTCCCTCACAATCTCACCCTCATCCGCACTCCCAATCAAAGTCTCAACAACAGGATCAAACCTCCTATCCACAGCTGTCTTAATCCCAATAACATTCTTCGCAACCGGTCTCCCAAACCCCGGATCCCCTCCCCAGATAGTCGTCCAGGGCCGATCCTGATCATCTAATGTCCCGAGCGCCAGCAACGGAGCGCCTTGAACCATATACCCAGCCCCAGGCGACAAGAACGGCGAATTCGGATTCCCTTGTCCTGCTACATGCATTATCCTATGCATCTCCTTCTCGCCTCTATTCCAAGGCAGACTTCTAGATCCGAACGACATGTCGTATGTATTATGTGAAAAAGACGAGGGGAAGGATATCGAACTGTTCAAGAAGGGTATTGTTGAGAGGTATGATGAAGATAAGACCTCCATCTTGGGGTAGTAGGGGTGCAGTATATATCAGTTGAGTGAGACCGGCCTGATCAGGCTTGGTGTCATCTCATGGATAGGTCAATAGTGACGATGGATGATGCATGACAAAGCAACAGAACATTCCTGCACCCTACGCACGCCCTCGACGTCAATACAAGCCTCAAATTAACAACCCATCTATTCCCCGGAGAGATAGAGAGATACAAAGCTAGCCGAGCTCGTTACGAGGAGCTAAGTGTTTGTTGTCAGTATTGGTGTTTGCTCAGTAGTAAGCAGCTGGTGCATGGTCGGGATTTGCGGGATTTGCTGGGCTCTTGATTACGGGATTTCGCCAAGCGATGCAGGCGGATGTGGAATCAGTGAGAGCGCTAAGAGGATCGTCTTATTGGTACTTGACTGCATGTATCGGAGAAGGCTGATGGTTATTAAGTCGGTGGTGGTTGATGATGAGGTGAGAATGTGATTGATGGTGTTATGAGGTGCACCGCTATGCCACCAGATCATGCGGTGCATGTGAAGCGAGATGTTATTGTCGGATTCTGGGGCCTGGGGGTCAAGATTTCTGGAGAATTTCATGCAAACTACCTTGTTCGTTCATTAAATGCCCAATCGATATCTTCGGCCTGAGCTGGGATTCCTCGCTTTCGCCCCTTTTTGCTTCGCCTAAATCTACTCAAAGAAGATATCGAACCAGCGTTCGACACCGTATCAAACGATAACCATATTAAAAGACATTTGATATTATGAGTATGAAAGTATATTGAAAAGGAGATAAGAATCTTAGTGGAGTCTATTCTTTAGGAGTTGAACATCAATTATTTTGTTCACTCTCATCCTTGATACCCTCGTTCTCGCCCAGAATCTCACCCTCACTAGCCGCCTCCCTCCGCTCATTCTCCCAAGCCCCTTCTCCCTTCTCAAATACCTCCTTCCGAAACTATCTTAACTGCTTCATGACCTTCCTCCAATCTCGGACGACACACCATCATCCATCTTCCTCACCTATCTCGACGCTCAACTTCTCTAACCTCCCCACAAACCCTTCAAGGTCTCCCCTTCATACAACATAAAGACCTTTTCACATCTTTTCCCTAGTTCCCCAGCTTCCCATACCTCGTCTTTACCTCCTTGGCAGACTTAGATAAGAGCACCCGTAGATATATATCATGAGTCCCAAACGGTATCCACCTCCCAGTTCGCTCACATCAAGTTTCCCACCAGCTTCCATATCGTATGGCATGGAGATGGCGTATTGCATGATGAACTTGAATGCTTGGCAGGATGATCTGGTAAAATCTTACTTGCGCCTCTGTCGTTTCCTCAACACAATCAGATTTTTGCCTGGGTACGGAGGACCTAGTTACGACTGCTGGGTTCCGGGCAAGTCAAGTTTAGCGTTTTCACCGTCCAAAGTGGCGATGCAGACGGAAGAAGAGAAAGGAGGAAGATAGCTGGCGGAGCGAGACAGGAATGTGGTGAGTGTAGTTTGGATTGAGAAAGCAGTCGTTGAGGTATTGAATCCTACAAGGTAACAGAGTATTTCAAGTCCCCTTCCCTCAAAGTAACGGGGAAGATATAGTACTTTAGATTTTTGAAGAAATGTGAAGGGTCATAGAGGAGTTTGATATGATATTTTGTGAGATTGGAGGGGAACTGCTCATCAACAGTTGCTGTGTCTGAGACGAAAGCATTGCGTAAAAGGATGTCGGGGGTAGACTGGGGGTGAGAAAACAGTGTGAATGGAGGAAGTGTAGAATGATATAGGGCAGTCAGTCCATGAAAGAGGCATGGAAGGGTTTTCCAAACATCCCAATTTGCAAACACAATGAAAACCCTTCGAGGAACTAGCCGGCCAGTAATTGCAGGTAGACACGTCCAACGGACTGGAGAGTAATAATGGATTGTCATTTCAAGTCTGGATCCTATTCCAGGAAAAAAGAGGAGACGCTGGGAAATGCCGCCAACCCTGCCTCTTGCATTCCAAGTATCATACAAAACAGCCCATTCCTCCCGTCCGATTCTCATCCATCCCATCCCGAGAACAAAAATCAACGCCCCCGCAAAAAATCCCAAACCCATAATAACAATAGAAGTAGAAGTAGAAAGCCGTTCTAAGAACCAAGCGCAAACCGCCTCTCGAACTCCTCGTACAGTTTCGGACTTATCTCGTCGCTGCTATTTCCCTCTACTTCCCACAGGACGCCTTTCTTGGCGTAGTGCTCTAATAGAGGCTCGCTCGTCTCTTTGAATTTCTCTAATCGTGCTTTCCAGGTCACCTCGTCGTCGTCTTCGCGCTTTGTCAGAGGTTCGCCTGTTAGGTCGTCTTTTCCTGGTACTTTCGGTGCGTGGAAGGTGGTGTTGTATGATCGGCCTGAGGGGGCATGTATCCATCTCCCTGCGATCCTCTCTAATATGACCTCGAAAGGCGTCTTGAGAGATACGACGAGGTTTATCGGTATCAGAGCGTCCAGCTGCGTAGCTTGTCCGGCGGTTCGGGGGAACCCGTCGAGTATGAAAGATGCCGAGGGGTCGTCGGAGGTTTGGGGTGGGGGAGATATGTTCGCGAGAGAGGGCTGCTCGACGTAGGAATCGGTATCGAAATCATGATGAGCGGCGGCCGCAGAGGTTGAATTGAGGGTTAGAGGTTGTTGCCCGGCTGGGAATAACCATCCTCGAGTCTTGAGTTCGTGGAGGATCAGGCGGAGGATCATTGCGTCAGGGACGAGGGCGCCGGACTTCATTGTACTTGCGGCCTTGATACCTGTTTTATATATCAGCAATGCTTTAGAATTGGATAAGGTTGGAAAGGTACCGAGAGGAGTTTGATTCTTGACATTGTCTCGCAGAAGATCTCCGGAGCTGATGGCGGACAGCTGAGGAAAGCGACCAAGAAGTCTCTCTGCCTGTGTGCCTTTTCCCACACCAGGAGCTCCAATGAGTATAATGCGTGCTGCTTTGGATAACCTCATATTTTCTAATCTTCTCAAAACCCAAGCATGCCTTTGTTGATTCGCGTAAAAAGGGGGTAGGGCGCTTCTTGTCTATCTTGTTGGTTCCTTGGGGCCGAAGCTCGAGTCCGGTGCAATGGGCCGATCTGACTTGCGCCTGCGCCTGGCAAGCTTGACGATTGTCTACAGCAAACCTCTGAACGCCGAGACTAAGATATATCCATGATGAAAACTGGAATAAAGAGAAAGTGATGGGTGATATAACAAGAGTGAAGGAGGGAAGAAAGAGGTGTTGTTACAAAGACAGTTGGATCTATAGATGGGATGGGAGAGTTGTTGACTGATATCAGCCGAAGACAATCTGAAAAATGATGCGATGAGCGGGGAAAGCTCAGAGCCACCAGAAGCACCAGCACCGACCATATCGCCGGGCGCCGAACCAAAATCGTTGAGCGCCGCCGGCTTTGAGTCTTGGCAACCCCAGATCCAACAGCTTGATGTTGAGGATCGTCTTCTTACCCCTGAAACTGTACCTGAATGGGTGTTTGGAACAGCCAATTTGTCGGGATAAGCAAAGTATATGTTTTAGAACCATCCGCCGGCATAATTAAGAAAATTGATCACAATCGACGGAATATGCACTCTCTGAGACTTCTGCAGGGGAGGAGAATGACGTCCGCATGTGGCAAAATCACGTGACCGCCGAAATCTTCCAGAATGTTTATTGGAACACATGTCTGGCTTCTGTCTCGATCCGTTCGCTCTGTAAGCATCTCGCTGAACACTCCCTCATCAACTTACAATGTTATTCACTTGAGTTCTTCATCCCCATTGAGAATCCCGTCTATTTACGATAGTTGTTGCGACCATACGATACCTGCCGAAGAGTCTTGTTGACGAGACATTCGCTATTGACCATGAGCGCCTCTTCAAGACTGGTCCGCAATGCGGCGCAATCCTCTTTCATGGGCGGAGGTAATTCACCCCAAACTCTGGAGATACGTCTATAGAGTTGTGCTAATAAGATAACAATGTAGCTCGTGCTCTGCCTCGAACTGGTCCGTCGTCTGCCTATACAGCCTACCTCCGTCGCAATGCCCGAAACATGCCTGCAATGATGCCAGCTTTGGCCATCCTCATTCCTCTCAGAAGCGTTTCGACCGATACCCATACACATGGACCTGGTCCAAATGTTCCGCCGCCAGGATTCAACGCCCAGCAAGCAAAGAAGCCGTTGAAGGATTCTGAGAATACACTCAAGGCCAACACGAAGGAGGCGTTAGACCAGGCAAAAGAAGAGCTTGCACCCGTTCCAAACGACATTGCAACTGCGGTTCCAAAGACAGATGCTACGGAGTCTCAAAGCCTTTCGGAGTTAGCGGGCATAAAGGAGAAGGCGGTGGAGAAGAAAGATGTGAAGAAGGAAGAGAAGAAGCTGACCCTGGGACAAAAGATCAAGAAGGAGGCTCAGCATTATTGGGATGGAACGAAGTTGCTAGCAACGGAGGTCAAGATCAGTTCACGATTGGCTATCAAGATGGCTGCTGGATACGAACTCAGCCGCAGAGAACACAGACAACTCCAGAGAACTGTCCAGGATATCGGACGACTGGTTCCCTTCTCTGTATTCGTTCTGGTTCCATTCGCCGAACTTTTACTCCCGGTTGCATTGAAGTTGTTCCCCAACCTTCTACCTAGCACATACGAAGGACAGTCATCGAAAGACAAGAAGGCTACCAACCTCAGAGCCACCCGGAAAGAGGTCAGCAGCTTCCTTCGAAACACCCTGAAGGAGACTGGATTGCCTCTTAGCCCGGCAAATGCCCAGAGAGACGAATTCACGCAATTCTTCCGCAAAGTCCGCGCAACTGGAGAGACTCCTTCGGCTTCCGAGGTTATCAATGTCTGCAAGATCTTCAAGGATGATTTGACTTTAGACAACTTGTCTAGACCACAACTTGTGGGCATGTGCAGATACATGAACCTGAACACTTTCGGAACCGACATGATGCTCCGGTATCAGATTCGTCATCGTATGAGACAGATCAAGAGAGATGACCGTGCAATCAGCTACGAAGGTGTTGAGAGCTTGTCAGTTCCAGAACTTCAGATCGCCTGCTTGAGCCGTGGTCTCCGAACTCACGGTGTTTCCCCTGGTCGTCTACGGGATGATTTACAAGCCTGGTTGGATCTCAGACTCAAGCATGGTGTTCCATCAACACTCTTGGTTTTGAGCAATGCATTCATGTATGCTCAAGGCAAGGCTGACTCCGAGTTCAACACCCAAATTGATGCTCTGACTGGTGTCTTATCATCCATTCCAGAAGAGTTGTTCCACGAGATTGAACTTGAAGTTCACAATGCAGAGGGAGCAGCAACCAATAAGCAACGTCTTGAGGTTCTCAAGGAGCAACAAGAGCTCATCGAAGAGGAGAACGAGCAAGATAACGAGAACAAGACTTCCGGCAGAGCCACTCCTCGTGACGATGAAGATATCGATGAGAAGGAGGAGCGCAGACTACAAGCCGCATCAACCGATGCTGAGAAGAGTTCCGTCAGCGAGGCTATCGAGGCTGAGAAGGAAGCTGCTGAGGTGAAGAAGATGGAGGCTGCTGCTGAGAAGAAGTCTTCCTAGAATCTTAGCGAGCGCATGTGTGACTACTCACAGTTTTCCTTTGTTCTTGTTGTATAGCATTCTGGGATGGGGCATGCATGGATAAATGGACGGGAACAAATCATAGAGAACAGAACAGAACCCCGCTAGAACTGCTGAAATTCTGTTAAATCGGCACTGTAAAAGATTCAATGAAAAAAATATCCAACTCATCCAAGTGCCGACTCATATCAACGTTGCAAGTCTCACATGTGAAGTGTTTTGGTTTTTCAACTGAGTCAGCTGTCGTCGGCTCTTGGGGCTTGACAAGCGTGGGCAGGGCAGGGAACCAGGCTGCAAGGCGCGGATGCCCTCAATGACGACGGCTCAAGCTCTGCAAGCTCCCAGCCATTCAACCACAGCTTCTTGTTTATTTTCCCAAGCTTCTTCAAAATATGACATACAAGCGATCATAGATTCAACAAAGAAAACTCTCTCTACCCATTCCCAACCTTACACCTCCAGCCACTGAATTCAGCTCGCGCCCAACATCCCGACTGCCCCGCGCAGATCCGCCGTCGATATGGAGAACGATGACTTTGCCAACATCTCATGGCAGAATGACCCAGCTGGTCATGGGGGGAGACCGGTAGTTACGAGTCCAGGGGGAGAAGCTGAGGATGATGGGTCAAGCAATACAAATGGCAAGAGACGAGGCAGTGGTGCTGGGCCTCTAGTGCGACATGCGGATGCGATGGATCTCGCGGGCGTAGGAGAAGGAGTATTGGAATGCACCGTCACGCAACCCATCAAGGAGAACGATGGTACAAAAGATGCCTACGTCTCATATCTGGTTACTACCAATGTCAGTATGGACATGTTACAACTCCGGCTCAAGCTGACCCAACCAGACTACTTTCCCCTCCTTCCAGAAGCCAACGACGACTGTTCGCAGACGGTTCACCGATTTTGTCTTCCTGTATAAGACGTTGAATAAGGAGTATCCGGCATGCGCGGTCCCTCCGTTACCAGATAAACATAAGATGGAATATGTCCGCGGTGATCGATTTGGTCCAGATTTCACGCAGCGTCGAGCCAACTCCCTCCATCGGTTCCTTGCCCGTTTGGCACTTCATCCTGTGTTGCGGAGGAGCGCACTTCTTATTATATTCCTTGAGAGTACGGATTGGAATGCTACTATGAAATCCCGGCCTCAGCGAGGAGGTTCCGCTTCAGAGCAAGGCGCTTCAGGAGTCTTCGACAACTTCACAGATACATTCATCAATGCCTTTACCAAGGTCCACAAACCAGACAAGCGCTTCATCGAAGTGAGAGAGAAGTCCGACAAGCTCGACGAGGATCTCGGACATGTGGAGAAGATCGTAGCTAGAGTAGCCCGTCGAGAAGGCGATCTGGAGACGGACTTCAAGGAACTAGCCGAGCAATTTCAAAAGCTGGTTTTGCTAGAACCCGGCGTTGAGGAATCAGTCAATCACTTCGCTCACAGTGTAGAGGATACCTCTGGCGGTATGAGGCGGTTGAAAGAGCATACTGATCAGGATTATCTTGGCAGTCTCAGAGACATGCAAGCCTACAGCTCAGCAGTCAAGAACCTCCTCAAAGCCCGAGAACAGAAACAGCTCGATTTCGAACAGCTGACTGAATACCTCACCAAGAACACCTCCGACCGCGATATCCTCGCCGCGTCTCACGGTGGCAGCACCGGTGGTCCGGGTGGGTTCATCCAGCGCAAGATCGAAGACGTGCGAGGTGTGGACCCTATCCAATCGAAGCGCGAACGGCTCCGTCGTCTAGAGATCCGCATCGAGGAACTTACCCGCGAGGTCGAGGAGGCGAAGAAGACGACTGAGGCGTTTGATGAGGAGGTCGTGAGGGAAGTGCAGGATTTCGAGAGGATCAAAAGGATTGAGTTCAAGACACAGTTTGGGGGCTTGGCGGATGCGCATGTGGAGTTTTATGGGGAGACGATTGAGATTTGGGAGAGGTATATTAGGGAGGCTGAAGCTCTTGGGGCGCCGATTGCTTGATTTGGTGGAGGGTGAGGTGAAGGTTTGGCTGTGGGGTACAGAGAGGGAGAGGAGGGGAGCGTGATGATAATACCTATGCTGTTTTATGATGTTTGTGAAAAGGAGAAGCGGTTTTATCTTTTGAGGTTTGGGGAATCGATCGAATTGATGGGGAAGATATGGCGTTTAGAGTGCCTGGATGGATGATGCATGAGGCTTTGGTCCGTAGGCTGGCTTGTGGAACGAGCAATGGACTTCTATTCTAATCATCCGCTTTCCCGTCTGTCTTTTTTCCTCTGCGTTTCGCTCGGTGCATTCGACTAGAGTTGCCTACATGATACTTTATGGCCTAGAGGCTAGAGATATTCATAGATCGAGGAACACAGCCTGGAGGCGGCAATGAGCTAGCTACCTTTATTGTCAGGTCTTCGTTGGAGAAAAATTAGGACACTGTGATCATGTGATCAAGTTGGCTTCTCAAAGGACATTCCTACGTGGGCAGGATCGGCTGCAGTTTTGGTCTTCCGAAGCTGTCTGGATGTCAGAACTTCCTAAAACTTGAACAAATTTCAACGGAAGGCTTCAATGCCTGGAAACAGAGGCTTTCAAAAAACAGCGCAACAAGCCCCAGAATTCGATCTCAGCTCTCCCGAGATGTTATCCAAAAGACGACTGATAGGCAGCGGTGACGGTGGGGAGGTGAAACGATTGAGAACAAGAGATAGCCCCCAGCCACCACAAGGGCTCGTGCAGTCTGCGTCCTCTAGCCAGAGTAATCTCTGCGAATCCTGCCAAACGATAAACTTTGATCAACAACGCCTCGCTGTGCTGCTTCGAAAGGGCGGATACTTAATGATTACTCTTCCGAACATCGAGTCTTCTAGATGCTCTCTATGTGGATTTTTTTTCGAGAGCTTAGAGAGCTGCGTCCTTCCATTGGCCGCGACTACAGTGCTGAGATTGGACAACCTTACCAACTTCGAGCACATTCTGCATCCGCTATGTTCGGTATCAAAAACTTGCCGAAGTTATCTCTAATTTTCTCCATCACGCCCATTATTCCGCATATGGGAGATAGGTCTCGCCCCGAGTCCATAGATTTCATTTTCTATGGCCGGGCATTTGGGCGATGCTTCGCGGAAGCTAACGGATACTTCATCCAACAACCCCAGAAATCCCTTGACATTCAGATGGTGAAGGAATAGCTTGACTTTTGTGGCACCCACCATACCAAGCTGTGTAGGCTATCACAGCTTCCTCAACTACCGTCGTTCCAGGTTATTGATTGCCGGACGAGAATGGTAACTCCATGAACATCATGCGAAGCCAACCGTGGTTATATGACGCTTAGCTACGTTTGGGGCAAGGGTCATGATGATGTTCAGGACCTCTATCACGAGCTTCCAAGGGAGCTACCGCTGCTCATTGAGGATTGCATATCCCTCGCTCAAGATCTCGGCTATCGATACCTTTGAGTAGATAGGTATTGCATCCCTCAAATCGATAAGTCTGCAAAGGCTGTTCAGATTGAGCACATGAATATTATCTTCCAATATTCGGACTTGACGATCGTCGCTGCAGCGTGCAATAATCCAGCTTATGAACTTCCAGGAGTAAGAGGTAAAATTCGATCGTCATATCCTTTGCTGGAAATTCAGGGACGCCAATAGACCCCTGTTCTTATGAACATCAAACACGAGATCTCTGAATCGACTTGGAATACGCGTGGTTGGACATATCAAGAAGGTTTACTCTCACGCCGCTGCCTAGTATTTACAAATACTCAATCATATTTCAAGTGCCAAGGTATGCGCTGTCAAGAGAGCATTCCAATTCCGCTCGAGGCGCTCCATATCCTCAGCAAACAGAGGTACCGGTCGTCTGTCAACATCCCTAATGTTTTCGTGTCTTCTGAAATTGCCTTGCGTACCCGTGGGTTCATATCGTTCTGGACATGCATCAATCATTTTTCGCACCGCGATTTGACTTACCAGGGTGATGCTTTGAATGCGTTTAGGGGCATTTTGGGTCAATTCCAAAGGTATACGGCACCGATCCATGATTATTTTTGCATATCGATACTACCGTCTACTTTGAGCCCAGTGGACACACTAGTTTATGGATTGACATGGCATATTGATGACGATCCAAACGACGATATCATTGGCCTCAACATGACGCCTAGTGAGACCCAAATAGAGTCAGCAACACGCACACACTTCCCGAGTTGGACTTGGCTTGGTTGGAAAATTCCTCAGTCGTTAAAATTCATCTTCTACAATTATCCTCTCCCCGCTATTGTCTCTTCTAAGAGCATATTAACTCCGCCCTCATCTCACAAAGATCTACGAGGAGTTCCGTGGTTCAAATCCTGTGTTGACATTACCGTCCGACATTCAGATAGACATCTAATGTCCTGAAACAACGATAATGACGAAATAATGTCAGCTTATCAGGGAGGCTACCTGTCTCCAGCATTTAGAATTGAGGGGTGGATTTTTGCCGCGGACATTCCGCTAACCAAGATCGAAAACACCGAATATATCATCAAGAAGATACAGCTCCAAAGTTTCGCCGTGAAAGCGAGACAGCTATCATTAGCATATAAGATTGGGGAAAGTAGCAAGGCTCTCCTACCTAGGTTTGGGAACCTAGTCCGATTAAAGTTCCTGATATTGAGTAGATAGATGGTCCCTGTATTTTGGGAAGAATTGAACCCGCCCCACAATATGACGGCTATGATAATCGCGAAACGACTCGAAGATGGACCTTATGAGAAGTTAGGTTCGGTGCAGATCATTTTTCCTGGTGACCCCCATCCACGGGTCTGGGACGAGGCGTCACAATCGCCGGGTCCAGACTTCAAGCCGGACTATTCCCGAGAAGTGATATGGCTGGAATAATAGCAATTGCAAGCACTCTAAGTGGACATTTCAAAGAATTTGCTTTTCTTACTATGCTATATTTTGGTTCAATGGTCATCTGAATTTCCAATGCCAGAGACGATGTGTCTTTCCACCTTTATGTACAGAAAGTTAAGATCCGCAAATCTTCGTCTCACTTATCTTGCCTCCCATCAGTCACATTAGCATTCACCATGCTCGTAGCTTTAGAATTTTTCTTGGGTGGCGCGAAGATAGCCCCGAAGATCTTCAAATTACGACCAGATTATCGTGAGCTATTGATGGTCGTTGAAGGCATTCCACCAAGTCCCAGCGAGACTCTCCTACAGGAAGCCGAATCTTTAGCTCGAGAGGCACTTCTAAAGCAACATGTTGTCGACATACCGCACATCGAAGCCTGGCGAGATGCATACATGGCCGCCTTTGGAGCCAAGCCAAAGAAAGACCGCAACAGCCTGGAATTTTTGGTGCGTCGTGCAGAGGGGGGCTTGCATCGTGTCAATCGATTGGCTGACACCTACAATGCGGCTTCGATCAAGCACCAAATCTCTCTCGAAGGCGAGAACTTGGACAAATACGATGGGTTCCCTCAGTTGATTAGGGCTACGGGCCAGGAGGATCTCGAGACCATCTCAGCTGCCTCAACTGTGACGGAGCATCCCCCACTGGGAGAGTTTGTCTGGTACGATGATGCAGGTGTTACCTACCGTCGCTGGATGCTAGAGAACGTAATCTGAAAGAGGAGGGTGCTTTTAAGCAGTTGCGCAAGGAAAGTTGCTGAAGGAAAATTGCTGATGTGTCTGACGTTGTCAAGAATCTTGGATTAACACAATGGGAGGCAGCCACGGTATTTTTCAAGCAGACAAACACATCTTCTTAAAGACTAGGCTACATTCTAATATTAAACTAAGTCCCTGTGGGAGAAATCGGAAGTTGTTATAGGTGGCAAATAGTTTGTTTCTAAGGTCTTGTACTATTGTTAAATTTTACTGTTGCCGTCCTGTCATGTGTTGTCATCCCCACTGTTTTCGCGCTTTGCGAGACCTCGAAAATTATCTACTGAAATCATATTCCTTCACGTTGTACTTAGATAGCTATGGACAGAGAAATCTTTTTACTAGGTTCAAGATTATTAGGCAGAGATAATCTCCCATGGAGCGTTCCCAATCCATTTTCGCTCGGCCCAAGGAACATAAGACTTTGAAGCTGGCTTGCTATACCTTGAGAGTTAGAATCACAAATAAAACAAATTTGGTAACTGTCGATCTTCACTTTGTATTATTTATCAAAGAGATGAGGCAATTTAGTTCTACCTAGGAAAAGATGCTCTTGTCACAATTCAATAAGTGCTTCTCTCCCCGTGTCGCGTGAATAGTTCCAGACAGCTTGAACCACGACCCGTCCTCAATACCGGCATAGATAGTACTTAATAATCATAGCCCAAAATAAACAGAGTGATTAAGAACCGTCAAACGTGTATGTCGGCAAGTACTCATGCTGAGAAGGGTGGGCGACCTACATGTATCCTCAATCTGAAAGCGAGGGAAAACTTTCATCGATTCAAGGTTAACGAGAGAAACAGTGAACTCAGTACATGCTTTCATAGATAATTATTGAAAAATTTCTCTAAACTTCATAGAATTGTCATTACTATTGTCACTGTCGAAATTTGTATGTTTTCTTTTTAAGCGAGAATGTTGTGCAAGGGAACCACCTATTCCCGCTTCCCAAAGCTTCCAGGATGTATACAGAACCAACCCCACAACAATAAATTCAAAGCATACAAACATACCAGAGGAGGATGCAAGTTTGCAGCCCACGTTAGCTTCAGTTCTCACTATTTCCAATTTCGATACCCCTCAATTCTCACTCTGTCTGCAGTAATAATCCTCCAGCTTCAGGCTCAGAGGTGCTTATTCATGAATTGAATCTAAGTCTACATGACAAATATGTAATGCGAAAGTTAATTCACTGTTCTCTTTAATCCATCTGAAGAGTATTTAAAGACCTTTCTTTGCACTCAGTTTATGAAATTCCAGCGATGGCACAACTTAGCATGATTGCCAAGATGGTGATGGTAGCTGGTTTGTTCTATACTTGGACTTGACGTTTCAAGTTGACATGACCATACTTTCCCTACCCTATTGGCTTCTTTCCTTAGATGTGTAAGATAGAAACTAACTTTCTTCCCCTTGATCTCTCGATTTTGACGAAGGAGAAATTGATTTGGTTGTCATCTCCACATTCATTATCGCCTCCCATCCCCATTTTCTCCAGACAGTCCCTCATACCAGTGTATAGAATCTCCTGATTAAACCAATTACAAAACCTTCTTGTCAAGAAGTTCTTCAAAAAGCGCAGTGTCGAGATATTAAGATATTGAGACAGCACACGCAAGCTTCTGATCTAGCCATCTCCGCCAGGAATATTTTGTTCTTTCTAGCAAAATCTATGCATAGCTGCATTACATTGATAGATGATCGTACTTATTTATACAGCATGGGTATAATCAATATAACTTTGCGATAGCCATCTCTAGAGGTGAGCTCTCCCCGCCTTGATGAAAACACCTCCAAAACTGACACTCGAAATGAAAAAGGCTCACTTCTACCTACTCTTGAATAGAGTGAATTGATTGATTTTTCTTCTTTTTCTTCTTCTTCCTTCCGGTCTCTCGTGTCTATACATAAACATGCCTCAGACACAGCGGTTATTCCGAAAAGTCCTAAAGCGGATGAAAATTCTACCAGTTTACGGACGGAGAAATCGTGCCTATGTTTCCAGGGTCCCCGGTGCTCCAAGACCGTATTGTTACTTTGTCTAGATGTTTTTTTTGTAAGAGTTTAAATCACTAGGTAGCCGCGTCACAACTACCTGACTTCCCCGAACTCGAGATGGAAGTGGGGGTGGGGTATAAACCCGACGGCGGACTTACCTGGTGGAACACTACACCATCATTTTGTGGAACTATTTACATAGCGTGATTTAAACATTAGATTACATTATAATTTCTTAATTCTAATAAGTTGTTTATAATAAGTGATAAGAGAAGATTTATGAACTAACCACATATATTTAGTAAGTTTTATTTACATTTGTAGTTAAACCAGGATTACTATCGCAAAAGCTCACGAGAGCTTTATATATAGTGCCACACTCCCCCTTGACATTTTCACTTCATTCAACTTTGATGTCATTACCCAAAAATCATCACATTGCTTAACTTATCTCGCGTTTTCCTTACCACCAAATATGGCATCTTCAACACCACCTGGATTGCACAACGAGGTGTACCCTTTCATATCACCCGCAAAGTTCGCAAATTCATTGGATTCTCAGGTGGTCCTTATTATAGGTAATAGAAAGGCTGTCATCACCTCCAAATTTGTACCTGCTAACGTGCATTACCAACGCCCAGGAGCAGCAGGAACGATTGGGTCGTCAATTTCGAAATGCTTCTCGATCGCCGGAGCAACGGTGTACCTGTTGGACTACAACACGGAACCACTGGCTGCATTGGAGAAAAAATGCCAGAAGCTTGGTGCAAAGGCTACATATTCGGCACAAATAGACATCGCAAATTACGAAGTGTGCGAGGCTGTTATCAAAAAGGTTGGTCAGGACAAAAGATACTTATCATTGCGATTGCTAAGGAGAAACACTATAGGTCAAAGAAGACTGTGGAGCTATTGATGTGCTCGTGAATAGCGCTGGCGTTGGCCGACTTGGTGTAGTGAGTCTGAATTCTGAGCAATGATTGAACAGACATTGGGCGAACGCTAACTCGGTTTGTCACGTCAGTTCCACAAACAGGACATAAAATGGTTCAATCGTGGCATAGCAATAAACTTCACTGGGCCGATGTTCCTCATGCATCTTGTTCTCCCAGACTTCATCGCCCGTCGTCGGGGCTGTATCATCAATATAGCGTCTCGCCATGGAACGGTCAGCACTCCCTTGATGTGTGACTATAATACCAGCAAAGCTGCATTGATTCGTCTCACACAATGCATTCAAGCTGAAGTCGACATGTACCAAGCAAGTGATATCCACCTGTATGCTCTGCATCCTGGTGGCATCAGATCGAACATTTCTACCGGTATGTCATACTCCAGGCCATCTCCTACGCTGTATTTTACTTCCGAAACTCACTATTTGTAGAGGCTCCACTTGATTCGAGCATCGTTGAAGAATTTCCCGCAGGTAATAGAGAGAGTTCGGCAGTTTCAGAACAGATTGAACGTTGCACCTTCACTCCCAGGTATGGTTTCTGTTGCACTCGCTACCGGAATCGGCAAACAAGCATTGAGAGGGCGTTATGTTGATTGCGGTCAAGATTTGGAGGGTATCATCAGCCAGGAGACTGCTTTCAAGGCTGACCCAGAGTTGCATTCTTTGAACATGAAGTTCTTGGGAGGTCTGCTTAACGATGAAGGGGGAGCAAACTTGACTCTTGAAGAGCCATTTGTAATGCCTAGCGGTTTTGAATGATATTTTTTGTAATCAGGGACGAATGCATGGGGTCAGGGAGAGTTTTTTGATAGCTAGATCTTGGGATAGATTTAAGTTGGCAATAAACACAGCTCATAAGAGTAATCAGAAACTGCTGGCATCGATTCCTTTGTTCTGCATACGAGGCCAAATTCATATAAACGTAAATTAAAAAATGTCCTCACAGCTACTAAATGAAACTGAACGTTGTGAGCCATTCATATTTCTGTATAATTTACATTGCTATTCAACAACCTCATTATACGTAGGCAATAGTTTATTCAGCCTAGACAGATATTACCAAAGTCTCTACTTGCGCTAGTAAAATGCTAAGCATTTGGAAACGGGAGAGTCAACTAGATGTAGATTTTCTAGGCATACTGCAGCATAATGCTCACCACCGAACAAGTTATAGAACAGTTTTTACGGGCTGCCCATAGCTCACTGTCGAATCATGTTTGACCTCAAACTTTGGCTCTAGCCAACCCGAGTTGTCGTGCCCCAACCATTCCGCCCGAAGTGCTCTTATTTTCGTTTCCAGCTCTGTGAACTTGTCTCCGGCAATGTACACCGTTTGTCCAGTCGCCGTTGGGTGCACCCCAAGATAGACCATTGCTCTGGCTACCGACAAGGCGGCATTGATAGGAATTCCAGCTCTCGCCAGTTGATCCCGTAAGTCGTCTGTTGTGAAGCCAGATTCTATTAAAACTTTGTGAGACAAATATGTTTGCATAATATTGTAGGGATAGTACCGGTCATAAATGGAGCAACGCAGTTCACTCGTATGTTACTTGCTCGAAAAGGACTATTCTGAGCGATAGCCCTCATAAGGCCGATAACCTGTAAAGGTGTTATGATTCACAAAAGTCATAAAAATGCAACTCCAGGAATCGGACGACTTACCCCGTGTTTGCTGATCATGTACGCTGGAAGATAGGAGCCTCCCACGTATCCACCCGTGGAACTTGTCATTACAATTGAACCGGGGGACTTCTGCTTTTCGAAGAAGTACTTTGCTAGCTTGACAGCTATAAGTTGCTTTTCAGCACCTGCTTCAAATTCGGGATGGTGGTGGGAAATAAAGAGATGGGGTGTCTTACTGGCTAGAACTCCTCTCATGTTGACATCCAAGACAATGTATTTTGGCTCCAACAGCTGACCAGTAGTCGGATCCACAGAGTTTTCAAATAAATCTTCAATTTCTGGGATACCAGCATTTGCTATGACAATGTCCAGTCTACCAAACCTTTCGATGGCCGCGACAAAGAGCTTTTGTAAGCTAAACCACTCGGTCACGTCGCAAACTTGAAACATTGCATTTCTATGCCGAAACATCAGCATGTCATCTTTACCGAGTTCAAAGCTATCAAACATACTGTCCTAACTTTGCAGCAAGATCATTTCCTAACGTCTCGTTCAAATCTCCAATCACGACCTTTGCTCCTAGCAAGTGATACAGCTCAGCGGCGGCTTTACCGATACCATTCGCGGCACCTGGTCCACAGTCAGCCTCAGCTTGTGGTCAGGAAACATTATGATCATTACCCGTAATAAGGACTACTTTGCCGCGAGCAGATGTGAGATCTGAATCGTGAATCTCAAGGGAAGACATGTTGTGGGAAATTTGTCGTCCAGGTTAGGTAGCCAAGAAGGTCAGAGATGATTTCTAGAAAGAACGAGCGTAGATTCCTTTGCCGAGGTTTATATATCACGCGCGGCGAACATCCATCCCCAGTCTCCTAAATTGTGGGTGATATTCCCGGTTTATGATATTGTTTATAGCACCTCGCTTAGCTCTCGCATATTCTCGGTAAGGGAAGGAAGAGTCTCCCCGGTTATCCTCGAATCCGGCGTCTGGGCTTCCCCGCAACACCCCAATACCCCAGCCCCCAACACGCAGTCCAATGTCTCCCCGGCCCTGCCCCAACCTTCCTCGTCTATAGGAATTGTGCTCCAGTTGCTCTGTTACTCTACTCTTTCAACCACCCCCAGCTTCGTGTTATTGCGAATGGAACCTTTGAGAAGCTGTAATCAGCTCATTACCCCATCCTGCAGTGCATTCATTGCCCGCTGGCCACACCCACCCGAGAATCATGGCTACTCTCTCCCTCACGCCGGTCGTGACTGGACGCACCGCAAAGCCATACAGATGCTCCTTCTGTCCAAAGACTTTCACTCGCACTGAGCACCTCAAGCGACATCACATGCTACGTAAGCCACTCCATCCTGTGATCTTTGCCCTTGTTGACCGTTACAGATACCGGAGAGAAGAACTTCCAGTGTCGATGTGGGCAAGCCTTCTCCCGCAGTTAAGTCATACATACTATTGCCAGTGTTCTCTCGAGTAACCTCAAGCTCATACCGCCACAGCGATGTGCTCGTCCGCCATCTCAAAGGGTGTAACCAAACAGCCCTACACCTTAACGACAAACCAGCAAAGCCGCCTACCAAACGTCCCCGTGTGAAACGAGCCTGTGACAGGTGCGCCCAAGTGAAGTCGAAATGCGACTATCAAATGCCATGCAGCCGGTGCTGCGGGAAACAACTCCCCTGCCAGTATACTCGAGAAACGGATCCCCAGCTTCGACTCATCTACTCCGTAGAGAACGAGGTATCCCAGAGTCCCGACGATGATGCGGAAACTACAAATGCACCCCCACCGAGTGGAATAGGCCAAGAGGTCGCCTCGGACGGCTCGTTGCCAGAAGAAATTATTGGGGATAATACGAGGGGTAGCGCTGCTACCATTTTACCTCTCTCCAACAGTCAACCTCCACCACTCGATGCTTTCAACATGGTGGATGAGCTGGACTTATCACTTGCGTGGAATGAATGGTCAAATATAGGTCCTAATGGCAACCTATCCTATCCACCGCCCCCTGTGGGTCAGTGGGGCGAGATGGATTCGATTGACCCGAGCATGTCCAACTTTGATATGGATGCGTCATCTTGGCGTTCATCCATGGTCCCCAGACTAGGTTTTTGGTATGGAAGCTCACTATCAAGTCCATCGCCGGTCTGTACCGCAGGTGAGATGAAGATTCCCGTTCGTGGTAAGATTATATTGGTTGCGAGGCTGACTCAGTGCGAAAACAAATAAGGTGGCGACGGTGATTCGGGTTTGCTTACTCTTGGTTCTACCAAGGCTACTCACAGTTTTTCTCTGGTACAGATAGATCCTCTCGAAGCACAGAGCGCTTCATTACGGGAGCTCTTGAAAGGTCCCGGACCAAGCATACCCGAAGAAGTCATATCCAGCAGCGTTACTCGAGCCAACCTTTTCATTGCTCTGAGGCTTTACGGTGAACATTTTCAACCTAATCATCCAATTTTACATGCTCCAACATTCGACTTGGCCAACACACCTCCCCTACTCTTACTAGCCATGTTTTGCATTGGCTCGTGCTACTCTAGGGATATTGTGCCAAACAAGGACATATTCAAATTTGCCATGCATGTCTTCACAAGCATCGAGCACCAGCCGGTAAACTTAGTGCTAGAATTAACACTAATCTTCCAGCACAAAAACTGACGTTCAATAGCAAGAGATATACATGCAGGAGCCTCCTCTATATACATTACAGGCATGCCTCTGTGCGTGCCAACTGTTGGCATGCTCCAACAACCAGACCAGTTTCAAAATCGTGCCCATCTATCTTGCTCGCATTATCTCGGTTAGTCTAGATCATACCTACTCTAGCTAGCATTAACAGTAGCTACAGATGGCCCAAAGAGCTCATCTGTTCGACGCAGTAGAGTTTGTAGACTACAGTGCGATGAATGGATTGGATTTTGACTGGCTTCGTTGGGCTGATCGCGAGATGCGCAATAGGTACCCAGTTCTGTCCGGCTTTGCGAAAATAGTGATACTAAATCGTTCCTTTCTCCATAGGATTGCGTGTGCATTATTCAATCAGTCAGTAGGCGCTTGTTTATTTCAAGGCAGTACGCCAGTAATATCACCCCTTGACCTTGACGTTGACCTGCCCTGTTACGAAATTTGCTGGGAAGCAAAGTCAGCAGCAGAGTGTCTTCAGCATCTCAAGTCCAACCCTTCTCAGCTACGAGTATCTACTGCTATCCAAAACCATTTGACAGGATTATCGCTAGAGAACAACACTGCCTTTGAAACATCTGCGTTTGGAATGTTCACGTTAATTCACGGGCTACACTGTCTACTGTGGCGCACGATTCACTACAGCATTGACGACAACTCAAAACCATCCTCCAAACATGGCACTGGTGAATACCCCCACCAAAGAATAGATGTTTCGAAGAGCCTTGAGGCGAGTTTTAATGGGCCAGCAATATCAGCACTCGCGTCAGAAATCGTCGCGGCCGACGGCTCAAATGCACTAAGAAGAGTCAACCAAGCGCTCGAGAACTGGATGCGGACCTGGGAGCTACGAAACTTCCGAGACGGGTATTACGACGAGAAGGCTTTCGTCTTAGATCCGGTACCGTTCTACTGGCTAGCCAAGTTGTTCCTGGTGATACACTGCAGCGGCTCCGGCATACCCGAAGACAGCGAGTTCACAAAGCTCAGGCCGAGAGATTCCGAGATCGGTAAACGGATGCGTGTACAGGGGAATGTCTTCGCCTGGCTCACGAAACTGAGAAGACGAGAGAGAAAGGTTAATAGTGAACCGGAGGGCTCTTTGGCGGGGTTACTCCAGCCGCTCGGCTGAGGCAGTTGGGCAGTTTCCCTGATGATTGGGTCGACGACATATCGCCAACCTGGAGCTCTGCAGCTCCCTAGCGACACCTATGTCGCAGAAAAAACTGGTAAACATCTATGTGGATATGGCGAGCTCCAGTTAGTTCCTTTCGTATCTGTAAATGACGAAACTATATCAAATACATAGCAGTTCCACACACTAGCACCAAACTTTTGAATACCTCGCCTCTAAACTCGAAGATTCAGATATCCATGCAGGGAACCTCCTTTGCTCTTCATTTGCAATTTTCTTATGATCTTGTGAACTATACGTTTTCTCAACCTCTTGGCAAATCTTTGCATTCCTATACTTCGTTCATTTTGCCTTTGCGGAGGATATGATACTCAGCAGTCAGTTACAACTTCAGTTTTATTCTCCTTTATGAGTTCTCATTCATCGGTAATGATTTCACACCTATAATCTCTTCGCTCGTCTGGATATTAGTCGACCAGTATCTTTAATGGAGCTTTTGAGTGAGCCCGCAGTTGAGATTAGAACCGTGTGACAGTGAGACAAAAGGTAGATCGATGATCATGGGTGCAACCAGCGAACAGAAGAGCAAATATCACACAACAAAATTTCGAGTAACGGCTACCTATCAAAGTCTGGTCTTCAGATCATTGGATCCTTTCAACCACGGCGGTGGGCTCAATGCAAACCCCTCCACAGGAGCGCCGTTGCCCAGGCTTGCATACTTATTCTTCTTCTCCCAGCAAAAGTCAAAGTCCTCCCATCTGATGGTCTCCACAGATTGTATGTAGTGTAGAATAGTGCCTGGCCATGGCACGTATACCTTACCTTTTGAATTTTTGTCTGCCTACTGTGTTAGATTGGGGTTGTTTTCCTTTCCAGAACTTGAGCCTGTGAGACAGAATACTTACACCATGATTTGCAAGTTCCCGAGAAAACCAGAGTCTGCATCTGAACCTGTACCCATTCGTTGAATTCTGTTTGAGCGGATTCCTTGACGACGATGGATTTGAGGCAATCATGCTGTAGTCTGTCCAGAATTCGGATTATGTAGTCACTCGTGGCGGCCACACCTGGATAGAAAGACCCGGCCACAGGGTGAATCGGGGCACCAAAGGCTATATTACATCAGCTTATTCTCGAGCAGACACCTCAAGAGTTCGAAAAACAACTTACCAAAGAAGTTTGGCATATGTGCAACAGCTGATCCCATGTAACTTTCCGTCGGCTTGTCCTTCCCCCAATTCTCTGCGAGGGAGTGTCCGTCCCTGCCGAGAACAGGAAAACGTGGCTCAAAAGAAACATCGAAGCCTGTTGCACAAACGATTATATCCACATCGTGAATAGTTCCCGTCCTATCCTCGATACCAGTCTCAGTAATTCGTACGATATCATCCGAGATCATGGACACATTGTCCTGCTGGAGGGCATGCAAGTAGTGATCCCCCGGCGTGAATCTGCGGCATCCAACCTCAAAGTCTGGCGTCAGTTTTTCAAGCATCTCTCGATCGTGGATCGTACTCTGCATGTGTTTCACGACTGCTGATTTTAGCATTCTTGATGCTAGACCACCTCGCCAGAGTGCCTCAAAGCCCCTCCCAAGGGTCAACTCTAGTTCTTTCCGGTGAGAATAGTACAACTCGGGGTCACTTTCGAATTTGGCGATAACTTCTGGGGGGTCTAGACATGGCAAGTAGGTAAGTATGTACCGTTTATGTGAGGAGCATCAAGACTTACAATTCTTCTGGACTGCTCCGCCGGAGAATGTGTGCGGGAGCATCCACGTCGCAGTACGCATGTAATTGTACAGCTTGTCGACAGCTAGGTGACATGTATTGGTATTCAAACTTCTGAAAACGGGAAAAGGGACAATATACCTGGCTGTAGGGCCGCAACACACTGGATTGCACTTGCGCCGTTTCCAATAACTGCAACCTTCTTCCCCAAGATATCGATGTCTGGTTGCCAGGCCGCGGTGTGCATCAAGTTTCCCTTGAATTGCTGGATACCTTCGATTTCCGGGTACTTCCAGGCATTCAATGCGCCAACGCCCTGGATGAAGACATCGCATTCTTTTGTCACTGTTTTCACCTGTCCGTCTGCATCTCGAGTCTCGACAGTGATCTTCCAAGTCGAGGTTTCCTCGAGCCATGTAGCACTTGCAATCCGGTGGTTGAAATGCATGTACTTCCGCAAGTTGTGCTGGTCAACAACACGATTGAGGTAGGTGCAAATTTCCGCCGATGAGGAGAAGAACTGGCTCCAGCTCGGATTTGGCGCCCATGCAAACTGGTAGGTGTGGGAGGGCACATCGCACGCACATCTGATGCATAGTAGTCAGTCATGAAGCCCTTCTTGACTGGGCTGGTTTGCCACGAGGTGTGAAAATTGACCATACCCCGGATATCTGTTCTCGTACCACGTTCCACCTAATCCAGCATTCTTCTCGTAGATGTCGAATTCGTAGTCTTGCAGCCGCGTAGTAACGTCGTGGGCGAGTTGGATCCCAGATATACTGATAATTCGACGTTAGAAATGACTACTCGGGGAAATCGAAGTTGCAACCAGCGACATACCCGGCGCCAGCCATCACGATGCGCAATTTCTTTGACTTGAAGGCATTCCCAACAACGCGTCCATCAACGAACTCAGCTTGAGGCAAGCCATCGTGGAGCTGGGCATGGCCCAGGGTATGGCCATTCATGGCAGTGTCGTTCGGCAGCGTTGTCCTTGAAGGGGCCATTGTCATCCAAACTACCCAAGTTGAAGAGAGTCAAATATAGCACAGTTGAGATCTCACTTATTGAGGAAGAACGGTTGTAGGTGCTGTGCTGCACAATGCATGGTTTCGATGAGTTCTCAACCAATCCAGTCACTTTGTCCTGGCTAAAAAGTGCTGGCCTTATAAAGCAGGAGGGTTTGGGTCTGGGGGAGCCCCATATTCAAGGATGATTTCACAAATGTAGGAGTACAGAGCTTCAAGTCTTCGGCAATCCCTAATCCGTCTCTGGCACAAGCACTAGCACCTGCCATGCCTCCGAAGCCCGTTGAAGTTCACAGACAACTTCGGAGGCAGAGCCTGACTGCTTTCGCAGATCCGGAGCCATGAGACAGGGAGGTGAATGGGCAAATGGGAAAATGGGGGATGGGGGATGTGGAGGAAGTCTTGGGGCCGAGGATTGTTCTGTGGTAAAGCGGTCCGCAAGGGACATTAGTGCTACTTCCAAGACTCAGTGGGGTGTAAAGCCGGTCTCATGAACCTCAAGTTTCCCAAACCTTTCTTAGGTCCCTTAGTAGTCAAACAAGCTACCAAACCTAAGTTAGCTATGCAGTATACCAAAATTGGAAGTACTGGGCATTGCCGCTGGCTAGGAGCCATTGCTACTGCACACCTCCCTGGATGCCGTCTTGGGGATTCCGGGGAGCATAAGGGGCTCCACAAGCAAAGCCGGCGCCATATTACTCACTAATGTAGTCCCCCGGGCTGTGTATAATGTCAAAGTGTAAGAATTAACTGTACTCTTGAGTAGATAGGAAGCTTCCAGTCGGGTTAGCCACAAAGTGTAAAACCTGTCACAATAGAATCCACATGACTTCTTTATTAGCAAATGGGCATTACCTTTAAATCGCGCGAGAGATATAACCACTATTGCCCAAGTTGATATATGATTCTAGTCACCAAATAATACTATTCAATAAATAGCATTTTATAATTTTCTACCTCGGAAGTAATAAACTTAACAGAGCAAGTACGGTAGTGCTAAGATTTTGATTCTATAATTTCAAGCCCGTTTTTTACGCCATGAATCTCCCTGAGGTGGGTGCCATTAGTATGTACTTCCTTGTGCACCGCCTAGATAGCCCCAAACCCCCAGAACCCCAGACCTCCGGACCCATAGGTACCCCAGATACCCCAGACCACTAACCCCGGATTTTTATCAAGTAGTTCCCGTTTCACCTCTTTCATGAGCTTGCGCCGTTGCTTCGAGCTTCTCATTTCTTGACTGAAATAAGCCCTCACCCTCTTCCAAACCTCTTTCACTCACCCACCTGGAGCTCTCTTACCGCATTGAAAAGTGAAATTTCCTCCCTCTCAGTCGCTGCCAGATCTTTGACTCATTCCATTTCTTCATTATTGCAATCTTCTCAACTGTGACCGCGAACGATGGAACCAGGAGACAAAAATACCAGCCCCAGTATAAGTCCTCTACCACATCCAGATCAGGCAGAACTTCAGCATGTGGAGAACATAACCCGCCGTCGTCCTCGAGACCAACTGGAGACAGCAGATCCACTGGTTGGTACCTTTTTCTTGCCCCCGTTTCCGATGCTAAGAATAAATGCTAACCGAGACGCACACATAGACATGGAAATTCTGGGTCAGAATTGGCATCACCGTCAACATCTGTGCCAATGCCTTCCTCAATAACGTCAATGCTGCCGGGATGGTCCCAACTCTCGTGCCGATTGCTATCCAATTCATGGTCCCAATCACTAAAGCTGCCCAAATTCAATCCTACAATGTCTTGGCTCAGGGTCTCGGCAACATGATCTGGGTGCCCTGCATGCTCAAATTCGGCAAACGTTGGACCATTATCGCGAGCAGTATTCTCTTCATACCTTGTATAGCCTGGTGCGCCACGGCCAAGACCTTCGATTCTCTATTGGCTGGTCGTATTTTGACGGGGTTTGCGTCTGGTGCATCGGAGTCTTTTGCACCTGTCATCATAAGCGACATCTGGTACGAACACAACTTCACAACGGCGATGGGCTTCTTCTCTTTATGCATCTTGGCAGGTGTGGGTGTTGGCCAGGTATCAATAGGCTACATCACCCAGTCTATTGGGTGGCGATGGGCTCACTGGGTCACGTTCATCGCTGCGGCGCTCAACTTAGTCACCATGATTCTGTGGCTGCCAGAAACCACTTATCAACGCCACCTGGTAGTTGGCACAACGGCCGGAGATATACAGAGGCACAGAATCACCACTTCGAAGCCGGGAGAAGGCGACGTAGAGGACGGTGCTATGCAAAGGGTCGAGACCTCGTCGATGCCAACAACGATGAAAGAAAACCTCTGGTTCGTGCGTCATGCTCACGTCGACTATGGCAATAATTGGTTTGCCACATTCTTTCGCCCGTTTCGCTTCTTCCTATCCCCGGTTGTTTTCTGGTCAGCCCTCACCTATGCTGTCCTTGCCGGCGCCTTCACCGCCGCGGGCGTCTGCGTACCCCAGATGTTCGGCCCTCCACCGTACAGTTTTAACTCCGGAGAGCAGGGATTATTCGGTCTGGCTGCTCTCGTTGGTGTTCTTATTGGAGGCACGATCGGCTCAAAGGCTGTTGATATTGTCAACAACCGGAGAGAGCACAAACGATTCGAGACCGGCAAGGAACACAAGCCCGAAGAGCGCCTCTTGATGCTTATACTCCCATTCTGTACAGCCACTACTGGACTTGTCATGTACGGCATCACAATTGAGCGGCAGTTACCGTGGATTGCTCCTGCTGTCGCATACGCAATGCTAGGTTTTGGTTTTACCACCATGGGTGGCATCACTATCAGTTACAACCTCGATGCTTTCCTTGTAAGAAGTGGAGAAGTCTCCGTCTTCAACAATATCAACCGCGCTCTCATCTCTTTTGCACTGGCGGATGTTGCACCCGAATGGCTTCTCAGTGCTGGGCCGGGGAAGGTGTTTTCCATCCTGGCTGGTGTCTTGGGGGGGCTTTTGCTTCTTGGTATTCCTGCTTTCGTTTTCGGACCGCGCATGAGAGCTGCAACAAATCGTTTCATCTAGTTCAACAGATTTGTTAATGGGTCGTAAGGGCAGTGCAATCGCAGACAGAGACTTCAGTAGCAATGATTTTGAAATTCATCGATAGCTGTGCGTTTTGTGAGAGGATTACGCTTCTTTATTTCATCTTAGCAGGCTTACACAGAAATAAATAAACAATTATAGGTAACAGCAAGTACCTCTCAGAGCCGCCACGGTGTTTAAGTTTGGAAAATTATATTTGTGTCTTCTCTTTGTTTGTTTTTTTACGTCAGAACCTCGCTCAATTCTCCCCGTGTAGTTTACATAAATACTTCGAATCTCATCTTAGAACAACTCCAAAACGAGCCTGTTCTGTTACGAGACCCATAAAAACACGGCTGCAGTAATTACTACTTTAAAATGTCGCTTAGTCTCGTTAGATGTTTGAGAACAAATGTTAATAACTGCCGCTTAACGAGAGTCCGCGCGATTGAATAGCAATGAAGGGATCAACTTCTCTTCCTGGTCACACATTGTTGATTGCACTATGTTACGTATCCCTCCCGGAAATAGGTAACAACTTATACAATCCTTGTGAGACGTCTATACACGGTGCAAAAACCTTTGGTTGCAATATGTATTTTGTTGAAGTCTAAAGAGCTACTCTAAGGTGTCGATGAGAGCTCTATATAAGAGGATCTCATTGTGGGCTAGCCCCAAAGTGGCTAGCGTCGAGTGCTCTCAATTACTCCCTGTGTCCTGCAACCCCTGTTTTCACCCGTCCTCCGTATTCACGCAAATCCATTGATTACGTAAATATCATTATTCACACACACATGAATATTTCTCAGGAAGGAGATGCCAGAATTTGATTGAGAGTGCGGTGCGGGAAATCTTTGTATCTAGTGCTGACAAGTCATATTATAATGCAATCTTGACAAGATGGGCTGTTCAGTTTTCAATCAACCGAACCAGGTTGACGTTCATGAGATACCATAACCCGGAGATGCGTCTATTTACGAGGAGAATCTTTAATTGATGGCTGCATACCTCACAAACAGTCATGTTTCAGCTGCCTATAATATCTAGATATTCTTCTTGCAAATATGCCTTAGGAACAATTGACCGGACAGATGCAAAACAGAGCTTGCCACAACCGTGATATTACCTAACCCCCTCCCTTTCAAAAGATTCTTTCTTTCGTCATCCAACAGTTTCCTCGTGGGATCTTACGCAAAATTCAAGGCTGAACTAAGAGATAAGGATGCTATGTAGTGCCGAAACCCAGAACTAGATCCTACTGCAAGGAGTACCGCGACCAGAACGACGCTATAGTTCCAGGAGATTGCACGAATCTTGCCAGTCGCTTTGACTTTCTATGAACGTAGCATTAGAATCGTGTCAATGATTGAAACTAAACAGAGGTTCAATCGGTGAGAGGGTGCCATGAACGAACCTTGACAGTCCAGTCCCTGTATGTAGGAAACAGGCTGCGAAACCAAAAATGCCCCTGACTCCAAGGATAAGATACGTCGTTCCACTTATTCTCTCCGCGGGTATACCACTACTCCGGAGATTAGTATCTTGACCAAAAGGGTCAGGAGTTCCAGCAATGTATATCATACCGATTTACAACCGGCAGACCAAACTCGTTTCATGAGTTCGTCTTGCATGTGATGGATGTAGCTTTTTTCTGCCTCAAATCTGACCTCCACACTTTCAGCTTGGTTTCTGAACACAGGCTTGAGGATACGGAGGGCGTAGTTAATCATGCTATTAGCCTCTGTTAGTATTACTCTTTACGATGTTGGCAAATTGGAGGCTCTACTGACTTCTCGGAAGCCATCAAAGCGCTGGTATGTCCCGTCGCGGAATTCGGTCCCAAGAGCATAAAGAAATTGGGAAATTCGCTCATGGCAGTGCAGTTGTATGCGGACGGGCCGCCAAAATTCTTCCAGTGCTCTGTGAGTGAGACACCACCACGGCCATGGATCTTGATGGGGTCCAGAAATTCATGGGTCTTGTAGCCAGTGGCAAGGACGATAACGTCGGCTTCAATGATGCCATTTGCAGTGCATATACCCTCTGGGACGATCTCGAGAGCATGGTCAGTGGTGAGTGTTATCTTGTCTGAGTGCAGGGATTCCAGGTAGCCACAGTCGATTATTCTACGCTATCGGGCGAGTTAGCAAAGGTAATGGGCTTGACTAAAGCAGAGAGGCGTGCGTACTTTACATCCGACCTCAAAGTCGGGCATTATCATATCATGATACTTTGCCGGCGCAGTGGCACGCATGTAACTTTCGGCTCTCTCTCTCCGCACTTTACGTGCTCGAGCCCCGTTCTTGGTCATGTAGAAGATTTGGAGCTCCGACTCCAGTATGCAGAAGAGAAGGAAGCGTTGAAGGGCCATGGCAAAGGGAATATGCTTCAGACACCACAAGAATCGAGGCGAAAGCTTGATGTTCGTGGATGGAAAAATCCAGTGATTGGTTCGGATCATTTGGGTTAGGTGTTTTACATCCTTCTCTATTGCCGGTACAATCTGGGTTGCCGTGCCTGAGAGAAGCTCTGTTAGTTTTCCCTGCGGCACTGGGAGTGGACGAACGTACATCCGTTGCCAATAAGAACAACTTTCTTGTCTTTGATGCTGACACTGTGATCCCACCGCGCTGAGTGAAAGAGAGCTCCACGAAAGGTCTCTGCACCAGGAATATTGCAATCATTCGGCTGTACCAGTTGTCCTGCGGCGCTGAACAGAACTTGGCACTCGTGAACGAAGACAATATCAGTCTTAAGGTCTCGAATAGTCAAAATCCAGCGCTTGACGTCGTCACGCCAATCACATCTCTCAACATCACATTGAAAGCTCATTTTCTTCGGCAAATCGTACTTGTCGGCGATGTTGTTGCTGTACTTGCGAATCTCGGTGTTGGAGGGCAGGAATTTGGTCCAAGCTGGATTCTGCTCGAATGAGAGGCTGTAGAGTACACTCGGCACGTCGCATGCGCATCCTATGTGCTTGTCTTAGTAACTTGGGGCCGTTCATGGGGACGCGAATGTGGAACCAGCAGGTAAAATACGCACCTGGGTAGGAGTTGATCCACCATGTTCCAGCGCTTGTCGTGTGCCTTTCGAAGAATTGAATATCTTCAAAAGCGTACCAACGCTTCAACTGAGCTCCGAGTGCAATAGCAGATATGCCAGTCCCGATGCAGGCGACCTTGCTGTATGTGGGCAGCAATCTGGGAGACTCGCTTAAAGGCATTGTTCAGAGTTGTTTGTTTTTAGATCTCGGAATGGCTCTGCCTACAGAACAAGTATAAGTACATTTATATCTGGAAACCCAAAGAAAAGACAAGACATGAACGATTTCCATTGAGCCTCGGCTCGGAATACGTCTAGTCCTTTCGAATCAATTGTCTTTCACCCACCTCCATCC
>JAFJYG010000696.1:0-29252 GCA_017366145.1 Cadophora sp. M221
GATCTGGACATTAGTGGGGACCAAGTGTGTTGAGTGAAGATATCAGAAGAAGTCTGGTTTTGTATTCTCTCTCCGTACGTAATAGCCCTTTAAGAGGGTGGTTCTACTGACTAATGGTAGTGGTAGTGGGTAGCACCTCCCACGACAAATTGGATGGATGTGAGGGGGGAAAGGTAGGAAAGAGCTGAAGAGAATGTTTTCTTTTCAATTGATATTTTAATAAGGTAACACCAGGCACACCCGTTAGCCTGTTACTATATTTTTGTCTGAGGAAAGGGTGTAGAGACTTCCTCTTTCTAGAAATAGCTACCTTGCTCAGTAAGACGAACGTGGAAGTACTTGAGGACTCAAGCTCTTGTCACTTTCTTCCCTGTGTATTTTCATTTCGTGCTTGGATAAAGTGATAGTTGCAATGAAAGGTAATTAAGAAGATGATTCACTTTTACTTGTTAAAACTTCGACGATAATGTATCCAAAGAGTTTTTAATCGTCTTTAGAACGTCCCATCGTTTCTTCACTCCCAAGATTAAATGTCATTGTAAAGTGGATTATAGGTGTTAGTTAAGCGAAACCCCTTTAAGTAGATTCATTGTTTACTATAAAAGACTTTCATGCTGTAAATCCAAGTAAAATACATGATTAAAGGTGCACTGCTTTAGACAGTACCAAGATATAGAAAGTGAAGTTACTAAAGTTGGGACAACTTAATTTCAAGTCCAGTTATTGGCCGTAATTAAGATGAACTTGTGGTACGCTTCCCAAAAAGTGCCCTGAATCGGTCTGGTTGTTTCGCCGGGGGCATTTGATGAGCCATATACACCTTCAGGATGCCTTCCATGGCCTCTTTCATGCCAGAACCCGTAAAGGCAGAACACTCTAGGTAAACCGAAGCACCGAGCTTGGTCTTCATAGCCTTTGCCTACAATTGAGTTAGCGTTGCACATATACCAACAAAGCGCTGAGACCAAGGCCTTGGAATGTTAAAAATAGCGACATACTTCTTTAACCGTGACGGGATGCTGATTACGTATCTTAAGATCTTGAATATGCTGTGGGCTTGTCCTCAGGTCTGATGTCAAGCCCAAGAGAATGCTAGGGTTATGGGGCGCGAAGTTCTGCGTGTAAGATAGCGGCTACTCTCCGCAAGATGCTCGTCAGCTACGAGTCAACCATGAAAAAATGCTTGCCCATATTGAAGACTAGAAACGTACCAAATCAAGTAAATATTCCAGCGAGTCTGGAAAGCCAATCGAAAACGCTAATATAGAAACGCAAGTCAACGTCAAGAAATGAGAGTCGCGCTCGTAGTCAAATATATCGAGTGCAGGTGGATCGATATACGTCAGCAGTTCGATTGAGCGCTTTCCGGCAACTGTGATTTCGAATGTTTTGAGCGTTGAAGATGGCCTGTTATCATCCTAAGTACGTGTTCAGCTGTGGACGATCTCAACAACCAGTTCTGAAAAGTGCTTCCAGAGTGTACATCACACCGAGATAAATCTGCCAGACTCTGCAGACCTGTACAATTGTTAAGATTATTGTCTATTGTGTCAGAATTTATTTTACTCACTTCAAAAAGCAGGTCTTGCCACAACTCTCGTCCCCTAGTATGATTATCGATCCATTGGACTTCAGATCAGTAGTTGAGAGATTGCCAGTGGGTGAAGGAAGGCTCTGAGTGGCATCGTTCGGAACAGGTAAGGCCCCATCGATTGCATCTGTTGACAATCGATCATCGTTTCCAATGGGTGGTGGGGATTGCTTGTCAAAAGATTTTCGCTGGTCAGAAAGTCGTCGGTCCTCTTCAACACTGGTGACAGACGTAGGGTATGTTTTTCCATGGATAGGATATGATTGCTGGTATTGGACTGGTCGCTCTGGGTCCCCTGATGCAAGCTGACTTACTGCCGGCGCTAGTGAGATTGCGAATTTTTGGGTTGCCTGAGTCTCTTCAACCAATGCTGGGGGATTAGCAATCTTCTTAGCTTCAAAGTTACTCAGAATAACAGTGAAAGCTTCTTCCTCATCGTGATTTCCCTCATCTTGACACACCTTGATGAGCAGTAACAGACACTTCGCGGCTCCAAAATCCCCGTCCGACCCACCAAGTTTCCGAAGTCCTTTCAATGCTCTACGCCCGTATAGCATTGCTTCCGGGTAGGATCCTTCAAGCCGAAGGACATCCGAGAGTTCTTGTAGAATGCACAGCGTAGTGTTCTTGGCGGCATGTGTGTCGTTGTGAGGGAAAGAGAGTATCTCTAACAGCACAGTGCGACATTCTGGGTATTTCTTTTGGCGCTTGCAAGCTGCATGGAGACAAGTCAAGATTTGCCCTTGACGCTCCTGGTCAGGTCCAGGTGTTCTTGCTAAACATTTCCGAAATAAACTCTCAGCCCCTTCCCAATCTTATCGGTCGAGTTTCTCGATTCCTCTATTGAATAAAGCTAGAGATAGCTCAGCACCCAAGTCGCTATCTGAGTCTGAACCGTCCAGATTGTTGGCGGGCTGCGAAGTTCTGCCGCTGTTTCCATACTGCAGCTCGTTTCCACCATCTTCTCTAAATTCGTAGACTGTATTCGATGACAGCCACCTGTTCATTGCTTCGTTTGGCTCCCGGGGGAAACAGTCTCCAAATTCGGAACTGCCATCCCGATCCAGGTCCACACCCATGATTGTAGAAGCCGATGAGACGACAGTAGCTGCTGATTGAACGGTACTCCGCAGATGCCTCAAAGATTCCATTTCATGGCCTATTTGATTTGTTTGTACCAGACTTTGGACCTCGGATATCTGAGAATTGAAGTTCTGTGCCAGCCTTCTGATTTCTCTGTGGAGGGAATCCAGATTTGGCAAGACCTGGTCGGTCGACTCCTTGAACGAGACTTGATTCCACCTTTGCGAAAATAGTTAGCTCGTCACACACAATTTAAATTCAGGATGCGACTCACAGTATGACCGTCTGCAGTGATAGCTGCAACGTATCGCGATACGAGCGTATCTGCTGTTGGTACATGACAATCTCATCAGCAGCGACTATGAGCCTGATTTGTTTTCTCGCTCCATCCAGCAAGCTGACATTCTTGTTGACCTTATCAAGGGTGGCCTCAAGTTGGGATAGACTCTCTTGGCCATCGCGAATCGAGGCTGAGAGGTTACTCCAATGACTACCCATATGGCCAGTTGCCTCCAGTGTTGACTTGATATTCTCTTGCTCAAATGTCTCTTTCATCGACTGCAGCACTCGAGTATAGCCCTCGACATCAGTGAGTAAGGATTGAACCTTCGTGTTTGCATGGCCGTGCCATCGTGGAATTGCTTCAGCTGCCAGCCTACTTTGAGACATGTGCCGAGGAGGGCAAGGACCCCTGTCGTGATGGATAGAGGATCGCCCATATTATATGAAGATGCTTGTTGATTTGTGGGTACAAACGAAGACCCAGATCAAGTGATCTTTCTTCACTGCAGTCTGAAGACGTTGACGTTCAAGGTTGCGTCGAGGCAGAGTGAGGCTGAAGATGCAAGCCCACCAACCATGTACGGCCGCCAAGACCAGGCCTGCAGGTTTGTGCTCATTGGACAGCGAGCACATGCCGCGCAGTGGATGAGGGCTGCTACCCCTTGCTCCAGTCTTGATATTGTACTGTCCTAGCACATTGAAATTCAATCTGCAGCATCAACAGTGGATCATCTATCGCTATGGTGATGTCCATTCAGAATTGCAAAATCACTCGGCTTGCGCTAAGCGAAAGAACACTCAAAGTCATAAGTAAACAAGTGAAGAAGCTGAACGACAACAAAGCACTGTTAAATTGCAAAAGTCCTCTTAAATCTAGAAAAGAATTTCAATGGCAATTCCTTGACCCATATGTCTTACATATCTCACATAGAATTGAAACCTTATCGTTCTTTCTTTGTCACTTTCATCGTCGTCGAAGGAACTGTCCTCGTATCCAGCAAAGTCAGCAGGACTTTCGGTCTCGTCACCATCTCCGATGTACAATATCTCTTCTGGTCGCTTATCGGCGGTGTAGCTGGCATCTTAGGCTTGGCCATTGTCCCGGAGAACGTTGGGTCCGCGGCGGCAGAGGAACTTGGTATTAACTGGAGAACTGAGGATGGAGTTACGACTCGTAGACGATCTGAGCTTTCACTTGAGACCAAGGGGTTTCGGGAAGAAAGTATTGAATATTTGTGTGGGTGTTTTTGCGCAAAATGGGAAGGTCATAATGGAGCCCCGCCAGCTCGCACGTAAGATCTTACTATATGAACTTCAGTACAACAACCATGGATTGGTAGTGATTACGACAGTGCTTCCTCGATTTACGTTGTCAAGCATTGATATTAAATCATCAGAATTTGTTGTTTCTAGTACTTCGGTTCAAGAGCGTATAATATTGAAAGTTTGGGGGAATTTTTGCTGAAGTCCAACTCCTTTCCAATGAAACCAGCAGCACAGGAGGGAAAGCTTTGCGCGATTGAAGCATCCTTCCGGGATCACCGTACTGCCTCAATGTTGTATTGGTTTCAGCTCTATTCCATGCCCACGTCGTCTCTCCTCGAAGGCAGTTGGTGCTTCTTTGACCGATATCCTTAGCATGAGTTCAAGTTTCTTGGAAGTTGGATTTCTGGCATCGCATGACGCAAGAAGCTTTTTCCATCAGAGCCATCCACCCACGTCTTCAGTACAACCATGGGTCTTCACCACGAATGTGAGAATGCACGAAGATTTGGCGCGAGACCTAGCTGCAAATTATTTTCGGTGCAGCGAGACAAAGAAGTCTGTCGACGACAAGATGTGTTCTGACAGAATTTAAGCTGACAGAGGAACAGTTTTAAGAGGAAATGGCGGGGAATGGAACTGGCTCTTGATGAAGACTTGGAGGATATCTCTGTTTGTTTTGCAAGTGCTGCTGGCTTGGTAGAAAAATGGGTACCGAGAAAGGGGGCGTGACCACGTGACAAGGAACTAGAGCCTCGGCGCTAGCTCGATAACCTTAACGCGAACTCCACAAGGTTCACTATCGAAGTGTCAACATCTCTTTGCGCCGGCGACGACCACAGCAGCGCATTATGAGCACATAGCTTTTCGACTTTGGAGCCCGCGTGAAGCCGTCGAGAAGAAGGGAAGCCTGAAGTTGAGAAGACAAAATGGCGCGAAGTGTTTGCTGGCGGTTCCTTTTGGGAGCTGGAGCGTTGCTCCTTGGGGCACAGAGAATCACGGCGCAGGAAGAGCACAGCAAGATCCCTTTGCCATCTTACCATTATGGAGCAAAAATCCCAGTCAGCTGCTTGAACAGGTCAATGTGAGTTGTTCTGGAACTGGAAACATCGAGGAGGCGATGGGGTTTGGAGGAAGGGAACATGAGCTGGCAGGAGCAAGGACTGACGGCGACGCAGTGATACTGGCGAACATATCTCGAACGACAAGAACGAATTGGAATATATTCCTTTTCCAGTCTGCAATGAAACCGGGAAGCCATTGGAGCTGCAGTACGGAATTGAGGATGGTGGGTTTCTTGTGCCCTTGGATTTCCATTTTCTAACCCTCGAATAGAACTCAATTGTACTATCCCGTTCATCACCGATCCCTTCTTCCACCTCCTCGAGTTCTACATCCACAACGATGCGCCGCTCTCTTGTCGGATTCCTTCTCGACCACCCGCACACATCCACCCAGGTGGAACCCCAGCTTCTCAACTACCTGCAGAATTCCAGCAAGAATTCGTGCCATTGATATTTGCATTGGCTGGGACACTACAACTATCGCATCTACACGTCTCTACACATTTGAATATCCTTCTACACTCGACGCCGAAACACCACCTTCACCCACATGATAGTGGAGTGATTGATTCTGGGGCAGCATACAGTACGAGTCCATTGTCACATACCACCGGGCCGGCTGCTTTGACAAAGAAACTCGTTATTGGTGATCCATTACCACTGCAGTTCAGCGTACGTTGGTTCCCCACACCACATCTGCCTAGAGAGAATGGGAAGATCGAATGGGCCGGTATGGGAGGCCATTTTTACGCCAGTACATTCTTCTATTGTGTCCTTAGTGCAGGAGCCGGAGCTTTGGGAAGCGCCGTGTGGTTTCTGGGCATCGTACTGCCAAAGAGGCTGAAGGGTAGAGGGCTGGGTGGTGCTACACCTCTCGGCTATGGAGTTGGCAATGGTTGGGGCATGGGCAAAAGGGACTGAGAATGTAGGATATTGAGATATTAAGACTTGAGAGAAAGCGCTCGGAAGTGACGGACCGGGGACCGGACAACTCTCTATCGTAGGGGAAGAGTGTATTTTACGACATGGCATGGCATGACACGATTTTGGAGTCAGGTTGGAATGATCGGGAACGAAAATATCGAGAGAATTAGTTAATATAATAATCATGTCAAGTTCTAATATGGTTGTTATGCAATTTCTGGGTGAGTTTAGTCTAGATGTTGCTCAGTGTAGATGCTTGACACTTTTTGCTGCTTAGAATATGATAGGTTCAGGAGCTCAACCCTCGCAGCCATGCCAGTACAGTTTCCTCTGCCCGAAACTCAGCTCCTCAAAGCTTTTTGATATTTTCAATGCTTCACATTCTTCCCATGTCTCTGCCTTGGTTGTTGTGCAAATACGGTACTAGGCAACTAATATTAACCTTTTACCCGAATCACACTAAAACCTTACATTTTTCACTCCCTCTAGTATAAGCTATACTTCTTTAAATTAACATTCCTTTTAGTTATATAATTTTTTTTAATAATTATAAGTTTTTATATTATTAGGATTTTTAATTAAAATTTAAGAGTATATGATTTTGGTAGGTCTAAGTATGACGTAGTATTTTTAGGTTATATTTTGCGGGTAACATCACGAAAAGTTTATTGTGCTAGGCAGGCACGCCATACACGCCCTCGTTTTCTGCTTAGGTTTCAGGTAAAGGCAGCGAGCACATCGAGGGCCTCATCCGTCGTTCACTACACCCGGCCATGCCCAACCCGACCTCGCCTCGCAGCATTGCATAAGAGCCCTTAGTAGATACGGCCATATCGTTGTGGAGCTGGGGTGAGGGCAAGCCCATTCTCATCAGGATGCAGCCATGACACCCTCTCGACCTTCCCTCGAGGGCATGCCTTACGAGTTGGCAAGCGGGTAGAGAGCGCGGGGTTTGGTGGAGCGAGAAAAGAGTACAGTGATGAACGAACGGAGCTGCATTCACTGAAGCAGGATTAGATTGCGTGCGAACTTGACTCAAGAAAAACCCTTTTGAAATTTCCTACGCTCGTGGCCTGTGCAGAAGCAACGCTTACCTTCTTAGAGCGAGAGTCATGGCATTCGCACCAGCACCCATACGAACTTCTATTCCAGCCTCCAGACAGTGATTTCCCAGTTGGCAACTATAATGTAGTCCAGGTGCCCAATGTTCCTATTCGCGACTTGCGACCGTTGAAGGATGCACTCTGCCTCGACCGTGAGGGCTTCCTACACGCCGATTGAAGCACGAGGATGGACTCTGAGAACTATGTCGACCAGGAGAAACTCAAGAGCATCTACATGCCCGAGGTTAAGGCCCTCTCAAAAGAGAGATTAGGTATCCGAGCGGCTTATGTTCATGAATGCGTTGTTAGTTATATCGAGTTCTTCTTGTTGTGAAACAAAGGGCTAAGTTGAATAGATTCATCGGTCCGATGATACAGGAAGCCATTTACGGGCTTCGGCCAGCCATTTCCGAACGTTCATACTGGTACGGCAAGCACCCATCTACAGAAGTGTAGGTACTAACAGGCCAGATTACACCCTTGACTACGCATTGGAGCTCATTGAGCAATTGACAGGAGACAAAACACAAGCCCAGAAGATCAAAAGGTCTCGAATACAGATGCTGAAGTATGTCCCACATTTGCCCTTCCTGCGTGATTCATTTGATAGTTGATAGCGTCTGGAAACCCCTGCCCCTGAAAGGACCACTCGTACCCCATTTACCCCACCGAGCCCGCACCTACACCTGCAGTAGCCGCCCTGTTCGGCCCGCACCGCACTGCATAATTGGCGTTGATCGCTGCCCGCAAGCGAGCCATCAGCTGCTTCATACCTAAGTAGGTACGTACCCAGGTATCTTTGCCAGACCTCACTCACCCTTTAGCTCCACACATCTTTCTGCCTCTGCCAACCAGCACCAACACCACCACCACCGTGCAAGGAATGGCCTCTCTCTCATTCGAGAAATGGCGGGATGTCTTCGGGGAGTCCTTCCCAGACCTGGAGAAGTATAGCACACTTTACAAAGACATCCACCAACACCCGGAGCTACCTTGCCAGGAATCCCGAACAGCCTCTGTCGTTGCTGGCCATCTTGAATCGCTAGGGTACGATGTACAGAGAAATGTTGGAGGCCATGGAGTTATTGGCATCTTGCGCAACGGAGATGGGACGGCTGTGCCGCTGCGCTCGGAATTGGACGCCTTGCCGATGAAAGAGAGCACGGGGCTTCCATATGCAAGCAAGGTGAAGCAGGTGGACGCAGACGGCCGTACCAAATGGGTCATGCATGGTTGCGGCCACGACATGCATATGGCCAGCTTATTAGGCGCCACAGACTTGCTACAGAAAGTCAGAGACACATGGTCTGGGACCCTTATCTGCGTCTTCCAACCCAATGAGGAGCGACTTCTTGGTGCGAAGGCAATGATTGACGATGGACTCTTCAACAAAATACCGATGCCTGACATTGTTTTAGGCCAGCATGCCGTCCCCACCAAGGCTGGCACCATAGGGACCCGACCAGGTCATGTACTTGGCTTCCTCGACTCACTCACCGTTCGAGTCTATGGCAAGGCACCCATTCATCAACACCTGAGCTAGGTATTGATCCTATCTTGATGGGATGCAGCATCATATCACGTCTGCAGATGGTTGTTTCGAGGGAAATTGACTTCAAGGAGCCTTGTGTCGTCACCTGTGGCACCTTTCATGGCGGGACCGACGCCAGCATTATACCGGAATATGCAGACCTCACAGTGGACATCCGTTCCTTCAACAAGGACATCCAACTCACTGCAGTTAATGCAGTCAAGCGTATCATCGAAGGTGAATGCCAAGCTGCGAACTCTCCCAGGAGTCCTCGCATCGTGACTGCGGCCAGTTGTCCGCCGATTGTCAACGACAAAGAGGCAACGGCAATGTTCACTGAAGCCTTGCACAGCTTCTATGGCGATAAGGCTGCTGAGACGGTCCTTCTCATGGACCTCGACATCACTGCAGATGACTTCGTTCTGTTGGGACACCCACCGGGCAAGAGGCCGATACCATATGTCTATTGGAACTATGGCGTGACCCCAAGAGCGGAGTATGACAAGGCTGAAAGGGATGGTACCCTCCGAGATTTACCCTTCAATCATAATCCAAGGTTCGCTCCTGAGATTGAGCCATCTCTACGAGCTGGTATTGAAGGCTTGGCAATCGCCTCAGTTGTGTTTTTCGAACGTCGGGCATAAAAAGCAAAATGGGGGGTGGGGCGACAGAATTGTGGAGAGGAGTGGACCGTATTGTGCTCATTTTGTCTCGCTCGCCCACGAGTCATTACGAGGAATATATACTTAGAAATTGATGCTTTAACACTTCAACGTAGAATTGAGCATTTGCTGCCTTGAGCTCGATTCCAACAACAACACTCATTGAATAGACGATTTTGGCAAACTTGCTCTTCTTCAGATTGGGATGGAAGTACTTGCTTGCCAGGAATGGCCCCTTGAAAGAATGGATGAGCAGGAGAGTAGAATGACAACATGTTCGATGGTGAAAACTTACCACGGTCATGACATGGTACTTGTATATCATCTGCTCTGCACTAGTATCCAGCCACAACTCAGGGTCCATCCCAATGCCGCCACAGTTGACCAGAATATCTAAAGTTCGATCTTCTCCAAAGGTTTTGGCGGCAGCAGCAATGGTGTCCTCCACCAGGTAGTCGAGGTCTATGATGGTAGCACCCGTTTCTTCAAGCTGAGCTCGTTAATATACCGACTGGATGAATGCTCCAAGCATGAGAAGTATTTAGCTTACATCTTTGAAGGAGGCATCGGATCTGGTTTGTAGTCGAATGGTACCAAAAACATTGTATCCGTGCTCTTTGAAGACCTTCAAAAGCCCAAGCCCGAGCCCACGATTCGCACCTGACGGAAAGTTAGCATATCATAAGTAGCAATGTGGTTGGCCAGATACCGATGATAAGAGCATTCGGTCCAGCCATGTCGTTGTAGCTGAGACGATGTTGTGGTTGTTGTTACATTAGTAGTGATCGATCACCTTTGAGGGTTTTAATAATGTATGTGATGGTCCTGTAGTTAATCCTCGATTCTTGGCAGCACGTGAATTTTTATAATAAAACGTGACTTACCTAGACCTTAGAACTTGCTTCCCTACCTAGGTACCTCAGGCGTCCCCAAAGACAGACAGAGCTGATGAAAGTGGGGTGAATTGAAGACAACCAAAATTATCTCTTTGTCACTACTCATATTGATTCTTTCATCATATCATGACTAATAGATGTCGACGCTGACATTGGCTTCATCAGATTCTGCTTTCGGAATCTAATTCAAATTCAACTAACAGCGCCTTGTCTTTAATTCTAGATCTCACCTCATTCCACAACACATCCAGTTCTTTGTCTCGCTCCCATACTTCTGTTCTTCAGAATAACCAATTCCGCACTTTATTTATCTCCTTGAGATCCGCATTTTCATTGTAGTTCTTTCTAGGATAGCTTCGCCACGACTCCGCTTTTTATGCAACGAAAGTGACCTACAACCTATCGAAAAAGCTCCCAGACATGCAAACACCATTTGCAGCACCAGTGAAAGACATTCAACGGAGGGCTGGCATGTATTTACTGCTCTTTCCATGACCTTCAGCAATGGCCATAACTCATCGTCATTCGGCCAACCGCGAGGCGCTCTCATCGGGATATCTCCTTGTTCGATGTGTTCTCTAATAGGATTAACACAACTCAGGTGTGTTTTCCCAGTCCAACTGGCTGTCACTCCGAATGAGATTAGGGACCATGCTAAAATACCGGAAGTCCCCCACCAAGAATTTTGGTGGCTGGATAGTTGGAGAATATGGATATTGTTTCAGGTGTGAAGTTGTGGTCAAGGTGAGTGCAATTGTGGTAGTGGAGATTACAGCGTTCATACTCCAAAGGAATCCATCGAAGTCCTAACAGAAAGTCTGGGGTAACGTCAAAATCTAAAGGATTTCAGGGGCTCTGATGCACTTACTAGGCTAAAGCTACCTGCGCTTCTTGGGGTATTTTTTTATCTATTATCCGTCAGATGTAAATATATTTATTTAATGCAGTGCAACTTCTCTACACTTCTCACAATAGAAGCTGGCGCCACTTGGGCAAAATTCTTCCAGCTGCTCGGAACCTTGAATTCAGTAATACAAGTAAGTTGCGATAGGCTGTGCATCGGCCAGGTCAATGTAAAAATGGCCATATCTTTGATCTTGGATGTGACAGTGCCTTCTGGACCTGGGCCGTGTTCTCTGCTCATCCTTGCCTTTCAACCACATATCGTAGCCGCATGGAGAGTAAATATCATCGAGCTCAGGACTCTTGAGTTGAAAGTCTCCCAGTCACTCAACGGTTTCGCTCTTCAAGTCATCCGCCCTCTCATCCTCAGACTTCCAGACCCGGAACAATGCATGAATTTCCTCCAAGAATACTACATCATTGGAAAATCGATCCCTTTCCGTTGAAAACCCAGAACACGCACGTCGGCTGTATTTTGAAAGCACGATGCGGTACCTCATGAAACAAACAGCTGCGGCACAATTAACTTTGACCATGCGGAAGGTTTCGTCCAGGTCGGTGCTATCCAAATAAGACACCCGAATTTCAACTCCTCGAACTCAGTCTGCTAGCATATAGAGAATTGAGCATATCTTGGTCTCTAGGAAGGTGTTGGCGGCTGGTCTTCTTCAGATTTTGGTGCGGGCGCACTGGCAGTTGAAGAATCTGGCTTGAGGTTCGCTGCTTCTGAGCTTCTGCGGTAGTCCTCCACTTTGGATATACAGGTGCTGAAGCGCAATGTCGTATGTAGAATAGATCACCTACTGGAGGACCTGATGTGGAGTATAGAACAAAACAGATGTATGTTCTTCTGCTTTGAGTATTTTCTCTCGTGGGCTTCAGCCATCCCACCATTCTTCTCTTATCTTATCGCCTCTGATTAGCTTGGTGGGGTGATCGCAGCACAGGACGGGAGCTAATGCAGGTACGGCGCTCCCGCTGCCAGGGTCTCAAATGATCGTTCTAAGCGAATGATCCCCCTATTCCCCTTCGCTGCTGTACGTATCTAATAACAAAGGGTTCCTCTGTCGTGATCAGTTCTGCTCACGTAATATATTGTGCTTCATGAGAACGTATTGTGAAAGAAAGCTCATATAATCGTTCAAAGGATTGTGGGCATTTGTAAAGTTGGAACATAATAGTGAATATCTAGCCAAATACCTCCCTTTTCTTGATGACTGGAATCACATGTAGGTGCCTAGCTAGGAACCTTGTAACCTAAGGCACCTATCAAGCTAAGCTCGAAGAAGTTACTTCCAAAGCATTGACTAGCTTCACCCCACACTCGAGTAACTCGAATTTATGAACCCTTTCTTCCTTCTTTAACAACGTCGCTATTGGCCACAACTCGAGACCGAGTAAACTCGAACGAAGGATACCCATTTCGAGTGAGCATTATACGCTTGATCTGATTTGAACTAGCTCAACGCTATGGCCACCTTGCTACTTGTCGCCGAAGCTAGGCTTCAAAACACAACCAACTTCCATGGTCCTCCTCCACCCGACGACTTCCAACCAACACCCCTTCAACCAATCTCGCTGATCAACATGTCGGCTACTGCAACAGTACAGATTGATTCAAGCTAATTTTTAGTCGCGTACGGATCCAGCGACTTGCCAACACAAGAGAAAGCCAATACCGCCTTCAAGTGGCTCGCCGCCAAAGTCCCCACCCCCAAGGCCGTCTTCTGGTCTTTCTTTGGATTCAGCTCCCTCCGTCTCATATTCCGCTTCGGTAATATCTGGAGTAAGATATGGTCGGTACATAAGTCTACTTCTGACACTTCAACCTTCTATCTCCAGCTCGTCGAGCTCCTCAAAGAGTTCCTCATGGGGAAAACGGCCTAACGTGAGTTAAATCTCAATACTTTTTTTTTGCAGAGCGATAATAGGCATCTAAATACAGTCGTCCATCTTCGCTTTCTTCCAACATATTTCAAATCAGTCCTAAGCACACGACGAACGAACGCAAATAATATTCGGCGATAGGATGACGTTCGGGTGTCATTTTCGGCTGAGGGCGCATCGGATGGATTGGTATGCATTGGAATGGCGTTTTGGGAGGATCGGTCTGCATTGGATGGAGTCATTTCTGGTTGAGCGCGCATCGGATGGGGGGAAATGTATTTGAATGGCGTTCTCGTAGAATTGGTCTACATTGAAATACCGCGCATTGGGGTGGAGTTGGTACACTTCGGAATAAAACAACACTTAGGCATCCAGTCGGGTGCATACCATAAGACCATTTGTCTTCACACCTTCCTTCTTTTTTCTATTGAGTCTCAAATACATTGTGAACTTGATCGAAGTGCATTTGTACTGGTCCAAAGACACAGGCGCAATCGTTAATGTTCTTAAGTTTTGAAGCCACTGATGTCTGGATCCCCGCTCAGTTGCTTGGCCCCATTGTGACCCAAAATTTATGGACCGCAAGAAAAGCTCTTCAAACTTTATCCCAAACCTGCGTTGATAAAGAAAGTCGGATTACGCTGTGATTATTCTAAATACTACGGATAACCGGTCAACATACTAAATTGCCCAGCCTCAGCCTGCCTGGTCCCAAGGCGGAATCTTCCTTCTCGTCGTCATGAGGTTCAAATATACTGGTAATAAGCGTTAACTGTACACTAGAATTCAGCTCACCACATTTCTACCTTCTAAACATACATGACAGAAGCCACAAATCAAGGTATTCAGAATCAATTCTACCAAGAATTCATGAGCCAAGAAACATAACTCAATTCTGAAATCCCATTCTTCGTTGAGTAGTTCTAGTTTCCCTTCCCTCGCAGAAGTCTGACAAAACCCATGTCACTGGGGAGATAACATCCACCTGTCAGGCGACACGGACCTCTCGTACATGCCTCTTGAGCTGTGGGATTCCGTCGACGGCTTCCGCCAAGGACGATCACTTCTCCAGCACATCCATCTTTCCCAAAACCTCTCATTTCCCCTAGCAACTCTCCATTCAGAATACCGGAGTATACTCTGCCTCTTATTTGTAGACTTCTCGTCCATTTGGAGACCAGGTATCTCGCTCAAGGATATCCATCTGCTTCCCAGATTCAAAGTCTCGGCCATTTTCTCTTTTCCTAGTCTAGTGTCGTACTTCCCGTTCGTTGTTCGCCACGAGGATGATGTAGTCGACATGATCTCCAGTGACGCGGTGTCTTACCCATTTGCAATATTTTGTGATATGCAGGTGTAAGTTCATTAGGCCCGTAACGTCCATGGTCCCTTTTTCTGCCGAAACACACCTGGTGGTTCCCGATGGGAGCTCCCATCCAGGCGACGAGAAGCTTGTATCCGGTCCATTCTTATTGATGAGAAGCACCTGAAGCTTCTCTACATAGTAGTGACGTCTGACGATTGCGATTCTGTATGAATGCTCTCCTTCGCGGCGGCAGACTTGTGGTAGAATGTGGCATGTTGGCGTATGCCCTTCGCCTCTTAGGATATGCTGGAGCTGGAATAAAGGAGCCGAATTCGGTTGCCTGAATTCTGTTGAATCTCCTCTTGGGCATCTAGATTGAATTGTCTCGGTTTGCGGTTGAAAGCTTCCCCCGTTTAACTTTGAGCTCCGGGATGGACTGGCAGCTCTCCTCACCTCGGTTGGACTGCCACTACGCTGCCCATGCCAGTATTTGACGAAGGACATTCTAAAAATTACCAAAGATGGAGTGCGAAAGATTTTGAAATTCTGATGAAGATGGCTCGTTGGATATGCTGCGATTTTATGTTTTGGCATTTGTGTTACCCTGCTCATGTGGGTTTGTGTAAGTCGTTGAATAATCACAGTCACAGTGAATTTCATGATTAGGGCTCCGGGACTCATTCTTCCTGATGTGTGAATCAAACGACAATCAGAACAATGTAAAGCTGTAACACGTGCAGCACTGCAGGACAGCGAGCACTTGATTGAGTCATGAATGGCATGTATTTTCCTAGAACCCAAGTGGGAATGCCTCACAGGCCAGTGGAAACACCACATGATAAGCTACCAGCCGGATTTGATGTCAGATATTTATTTAGTGCATATATTTCGCTTAACGGGAATGTTTTATACCTGTGCTGGGTGGAGATCGTCGGAGGATGTCAATAGCCGCAACGTTGAGGAATACGCCCAGCAGGACAGGGGGTTGCTGAATCATGAGACTCATCAGCACCGGAGTCTTCGAGCTGGAGTTATAGGCTTGGGACTGTGACTCTCTCATACTGGCCACTCGCAAAGCTGTCAACGACAGGGCTTCTTCAAGCCGAAGGGCAGGAAATTCCCGAACACCAAGCGCCTGGGATAATAAATTAGAAATTTCAGCTTCGCGGTACGCTGTAAACGATCTTTTCTGTGTGTCCAGAAGTGGATTTATCTCATGAGAGCGGTGGGGGTCCCCTGGTTACTTCCCGGTCCGGCACTGGTGTTGACCGGTGCAATGGCCCGGCATTCGACGTAATGGTTGATCTGGTAGTAATTTGTAAAATCCAGTTTCCGTTGATTGGGGAGACCAACTTCAGTATGTCTGCTCAGAAAATTAAATATCTGTTCAAGCAAGTGCTGAATGTTAATATTGACTAGAAAACAATGGTCACCCAAGAGAACGAGCTGGCTGGCCCCATTCCTCTTCCAAAAGTCAAAACAACTCAGCAGCCGAAAGACTCATCCCCGATCAACCTCGGCCTCGAACTTTGGTAGTTTGAGATAAATTTTTGTTGCTCGAGATTCATAAATTGCTCTTTCGAACTCCGGTTCTTTCATCGCATCGAGTATCACCTCTCCGGTCCGTTATTCAAAGCGCCATTCCAGCTCCTGGAGGAAGGCACTGTTGTAGCTCGTCATGCGAACCTCCACAGACCGTTCACAGGTATTCCCTTTGCGGTGTTGAGTGGCCTAACGACGAGATTCATCAGAGACAAATCCAGAGTGTGGTTGGAATTGAGTGCAAACTTTAAGGTGGAATGGGCGAATGCCAGGTGGTTTCATCCTAACAATTAAAAGTCGGAGAAGAGGGGAAACTGAGAGTCATATGCCTGGATAGAGAATAATGAATATTATTTTAGGGAATAGTACGGAAAGAACCTTTCCACGTAGTGGCTTCATGGAGAAGTGGAGAGCCACTAGTATCATCAAACCATTGACATACAACGATGCCCACGGTGAGGGCATGGATTATTATTAGCTACTACAATACCTGGGGAAGATCTGGAAAGAAATCTAGCATATCCCATTGCGGATCCATGAGAAAAGCATCTTGACCCAGCCCGGACGAGAATGGCTGAAACATTCCTTGATTTCCCACCAGCCCACCAACAGTCATCGTGCTAGGTATCTTCTCATAAGCTTGTTGTAGCTTTGACATGATATTTTGAGATTGAAAACTTGGGCCATGACTTGAGTTGATGGCGAGTTCTTTCATCAGCTGGGCCACTTCTTCCACTTTGCCGAGACGTTCATATGGCGACTGAACCACAGAGTGAAACGTCTCGCATGCTTGAATAATGAAGAGACAAGAAAATGAGATCATCACGAAGCCGAAGTCTGCCATGTAGCGAGCCGCTTCTCTGCTGGATGGGCCGAGCTCAAGGGAGAATTGGCAGAAGTTGGCTGCATCCGATATGCTTCGGTTGAGAGCGTCGATCTGATAGGGCATGAGAGTACTCCCAACGAGCCGAAGATTTCGAATTAAGTATGTACTCAAACAAAAGCGTGTGAAGCGGTAGTGAAACTCGATTCCGGGCCCAAGAGGTTCTGCTTCGGTGTCAGGGAACAGAAGGGTCTAGTGAGGGACAGACTAACCGCTGTTGAAAAAAGGGGCCCATTTGTCAGACCAAGTTTGCAGGAGGGTATCCACATTGGCAAGCACACCCTGTTCGATGTAGTCGATAGGTGTGTCTAAGACATCGGGAGGACACCACCATTCGCCTAAGCCTCTGGCATGAACACTAGCCTGCCTTATATTAGCAGCTGCCTGGTGATTGTCAATTGCTATTACCTTTCCCCACAGGAGACACAGTTCAACTTCAGCTAACACCTGACGAATGCGAGGGCCAACGTTGAAGTGGCCTAGAATTTCAGGCGCCGCCCGTATCGTTGAATCCTCTCGTATGCTAGGAGGTGTACCGGTGACAATGGAATGGCTGAATTTATCGTCAGCCTCTCGGTCTTGATAACAAACAGGGAAGCTCACTGATGTGACATGTTGAAGAGCCATAGCCAGAAAATGTATTTCTTGAAAGCAATAGTTTTCATGATATCAGGGTCTTCAGCACGCAACGATGCCTTGACTCCAGATATTGACCGGTGAACAGAAAGATCGACGGCATAAGTCTCGATGTATGCTTTGATAGAGCGCTGGGAGATCTCTAGAGACCCTTCGGTCGCCGAAATTGTAGAGACCGCCGTTCGGTAGGCATATAGTACGGAGAGTGCTTGCAGCATAGTCCACTCATCTTCAGCAGTTTTGGGCTGAAACGTCCTGTCTTGAAGAATTGCCGAAACGACTGGAAGTAGCTTGGACCTTGCTGCCTCTCCTCCCGGAACATATCTTGCGGTGACATAGCAGACACAGTACGCAAGAGGTTTCTTTTTGGAGATAATTTCAGAGGGGTCGTCCAAATCTCCCGCATTCAGCAGAGGGATGAAGTTCATAACCCGTTTACGGAATCTAGGCTGTCAGCACAAGGTTCTAATCTCGAAAGGAATGCTCACATGTCGATGAACTGTACCATGTCCCGCTCTGGAATCGGCGACTCAAAAATGCCGCTCTGTAGAGAGACTTGGCCGGTAGATGGTGTGTTTTCGATCCTCGGCCGTTTCGTCGCTGCCCTCTGATCAGGTGACAATCCAACTGGCTTCGGTGGTCCGGCCTGATCTAATACTGTAGAGTACGGAGATGTCGTGAAGATGGATGGTAGAACTACCGGACTCTTTTCTGGTGCATCTCTATCAGTGGTATCCGGGAAGAAAGTTCGTGCTACCGAGTTGCCATATCGAGCAATTTGATTCTCTCTCCCATATCCGACGCCATTGACCGGCTGGAAAGAGGGGGTATCGTATGGACGACTGACGGGTACTGTGCGAGAGGGAATTTGGTCAGTCTGAGGCTGGCTTCTTCGAGATTCGCTGTCCGGAATTGAATTGACAGTGTCCGGTAGACGTCCACGCTGGACGATGCAAGGTCGACCGGCTTTGGCACACCGGGCGCACGGCGGATCACTTGAGCCAATACATTTCATCTGGCATCGCCGGTCAGCACATGAAGGACATTGGTATATTGGGATACTAACTTTCAAGCGCCGACAACTCATGCATGCCACCGATGCAACCACAGCCGGAGCTGCGATGCCGGTGCCGTCCATGGCGTCGATAGATGATGATGGCGGTTGTTGCTGGATGGGCCGGCGAGATCACGATTGAGTGCATGTCATCTTATCACGTGATTTTGGACGACCCATTTTCATCTTTGTTCTCCAGGGCACCCTTTTGAGGGGTGTTTGGAAGATAATAATGAATTTCAGTTGTCTAGAAAATCACCTCAACAGCTCAAAAAGATTCTCCGAAGCCTTCATGCATGTCTCTTGATTATAAAGAACAAAATTACTTGGTCAAATTCGCCAACTCGCAAGAGTTTATGTCACTTGATGAACCATGCAGTACAGTTTTCGTCTTTGTATTTATAGCACTGCAGAGCTTGCAGAAGAGACTTGGGTATATCTGGCGAAAAGCATGAGAATCGTTTCGCCATTTCAGGTGACTGCTTTATCTTATAACTGTTCGGACCAAACAGGGTCGGTTTTCTTAAGGAACGATTCCTACTGCGTGATACTGAGAACTGAAAGGCTGAATTAGAACAAAGACTGAGTTTGAATCAACAGAAGTCGGAGATTCGAAGTTATCTGGAGTTTCTCGGGCGAAGGCCAGCAAATGATGATCGGGATCTGACTCTGGCTCGGGCTCGGACATAATCCTAACAAGGGTTCCTTGGCTGCGACTGTGCCGTACCAATTGCGAAGCTATACCGGATTGAATGCTGACAGCGACTTAAAGACTGAGCTCATTCTCCCAGGCAGCACTTAAAATATTCCCCTAAAACAAAAAGTTCATTAAGAGGCGGTGAACGAACGTGTCGCCGTCAAGGAGAATACATCGGAGGCCGCTAGTTTCGAAGTTGCGATTATTGGAGCAGGTTCGTGAAGGAATCCAATCAACTAGTATTTGAAAGAACAATCAGGTGACAAAATATACCCAGGAATATCTGGGATTATCGCCGCCCAGCGTTACCTCCAAGCACATCCCCATTGTAAACTCACTGTTCTCGAAAAGGATTATTGTGTCGGTGGAGTCTTCAGTGAAAGTAAGAACATATACAGTTGAAGTGAAGATCAAGCTAAATGTCAAACAGGAAGATCCTACGACAACTTCTGGACTCAATGGACTCACAGAATGGCGGAATATTCCGATATGCCTATGGATCGACCACCTGAGAAAGATTGCAAGTTTGACTGCTTCAGAGCCAAGTACACAACGCAGTATCTTGAGAAATATGTCGACGAGAACACCCATGCCGGCCAGTCACTGAGAGACAGAATACAATTTGAAGTCACGGTTCAAAATGCTGAGAAGAAAGGATACAAATGGATCTTATCCTGTCTCAGCTCGAATGGTTCTTCCATCAAAATTTGGACGAACAAGCTCATGGTTGCTAACGGAGAATGCTCATTGCCCAATATGCCCAGACTGCCCGGCCAAGAATCATTCGGAGGTCCCGTCATCCATTCAGAAAGCTTTGCAGAGTCCGATATCCTCGCTTCGAAGACAGTCCAGCATATCACGGTTCTTGCGGCGGGGAAATCTGCTGCTGATATGGTTTACAATGCTGTGAAAGCCGGCAAGACCGTGACCTGGGTTATTAAGAAGCATGGAACTGGTCCTGGGTTCTTTGCATCTATAGACGAGAAGACACCCTGGAAGAATCCAGTTGAAGCGGCTCACACGAGGGTCATGTCATCGCTGATGCCGTCCGCTCTGAACCCAGACAATTGGTGGACTTGGTTCTTGCACAGTACGAGACTAGGTGCAGGCATCGTTGGCAGGATATTCACTGCGGTCGATAAGAGATTCAGGAAGCTTGCCAATTATCGGGGTCGGTCAAGTGCCAAGGGATTCGAGAAGTTGGAATATGATACTGAGTATTTAATCGCGTTCTCGTCACTTGGGGCCACAGTACTGACGGAGACAGCTTCTTTTGGCAAAATGGTACTGGAGGGGCAGTTCATCATGAAGGTTTCTGGTCTTTAGTAGCTGAGAATGTCTACGTCCATCGGGATGACGTGAAGACTCTCGGGAGCAACACAATAACTCTTAGAGATAGGACAACTTTCCCATGCGATGCCATTCTCTGCGGTACAGGGTCCCCCTCGCTACCCTGCATTTAGTTGAAAGTCCCTGCAGCGAACGCTCGGGGTTTTTGAATCGGGAAATGAATCAGAAGCCCCAGTAACCGCTTTTTTTCTCTTTTTTTCTCTCTCTTTTTCTTTTTCTTTTTCAACTGCGTACATTTGAATGTAGTTCAAGTCGGAATTTAAACGTGTATTGTAAGTCCCAAAAGTTAGATTCGAAGACGGAGTATTTCCAAGTATCAAGTTCTCATAATCATTATTCTAATATTTCAACAAAGCTACCGCAGTCTGACCCAGCCAAACCGCATTCAAGTCAAACCAAACCCCATATTTAAAACCAACTTGCCTCCCATCTCGCGATGTCTTAACCTATGCCTCAAAGAAACTATCACTTGTCTTCCATCTCTGAAGTTGTCCTGCGCCAACCCCAGCCGATTCAGTCCTCCTCCCAAGAACCCGAAAGTCAACAGCACTAACAGCAATGCCCTTCACCCAAAGAACAGCGCCCACAGAGCTGCCAAGTACAATACTCAGAACTCCCAAAGCGATCGTTGTATTCTTCAACCCGGCAACAACAAACATCGCGCCATCGCCAGAAATCCACATCGGCATGCCAATGACCCAGATACCGATTATGATCTCCTGCAGGACATGATTAGCCCCAGCGAGCTCGCTTGCTCCGATTCCACTTGATGGGACGAAGGTCGATAAGTAGGTCGAGCCAGAGTACTGAAGCATAACAGCGCCACTGATCATCAGACCGAAAAGTGACGATACGGTCTTAAGCGAGATCTCGAGTCCAACAATATTCAGCGCGAAGATGGTGCCGTTGTCTTCGATTTCTGGCATGAGCTCGGCCGAAGTGTAGAGACCAAACGCTAGGAGTCCAGCAGCGCCAATGAGCATTCCAGGACCAGCAACAGTAAGCGTCTTAACCCCAGAGTTGGCCAAATGATGGGGAGGCTGAGTTCGAAGATGCGTGACAAAGGAGCCGAGTGAGTAGGCGAGAAGTGAGAAGATCAAGGGTAGGATGAAGATATATCCAACTCTTGCTGGGAAAAGGAATGTTGGCATAGCGGCAAAGAGCAATGACAATGAGCTAGCTGCACCAAATGACGAGGCCAGGAGAGGGGCCGTCAGGAGCGTCGTAAGAATAGTGCTGGGAGCAGCCAAGGCTCGAAGTGGTCGCAGTGCCTCCTTCAAATTGAATTTGCTTGTGCTGTGCGAGTTGCTAAGTTTGAGCGTATCGATATACATACTGAATGCAGATTTGGATGGAGCGATGTCGAGGCTGGGCTGCTGTGAGGATGTTCGATCGAATGCCGTTTCGGGGGTGGCAAAGATCAGCAATGCTATTGAGACAGCCTGGATGGCATTGATGATCATGATTTGGTTGCGAAATCCTTCGTTGGACTGGGAGACATGTCCACCCAAGATTGGAGATCCCCAAGTAAACCAGATCGAGATCACGTTGTAGGCATTGGTTCGAGCTGTTCTCTCGTGGACCTAGTTATTCCGTCAGTACATAACCCATTCCTGCCAGTTAGAATCACACTTACGAAGAACATATCTGCAATCGAGCTGCTAATTAAGGCCTCAAACATGCCCCATCCGATACCCTGGAATATTCTAGCCACCATAAACTGCGCATAGCTGTCGTAGACGTGCATATTCCACAGAGCTCCAATCAACATAAGGAGAGAGCTTCCGAGATAGATTCCTCTCTTCCCGAAGCTGTGGCTTAGCATCTGGCTTTTGAGCGCGGCGAATGCGCCGAACATGATGGGTGCTCCCGTCAATGCCGTTGCTGACGTGTAGTCAACGCTCATTTCACTTGCGATGACGGAGTTGACTGTGACGAGGAGCGTCTTCAATGTCCCAATCACTGCGGCTCCAAGCATGAGAGAGCCAAAAGCAAGTTCTTTGCGCCATCGAGGCCAGTTCTAGGGTAAATAGTCAATAACACCATCTTGTAAGAAGATGTGAGTAACGTACCAATGGATCCGCGGGTGAGTTGCTCGGCTTTGGAACCATCCCTACTCCTGCTCGCCTTGCGCTGGCTGTCCTCTGAAGTCCACCCTCGTCATCTATGCTTGTATGTGATCTCGATGGTCGCCTGCCTGTAGCTCTCTCGACTTTCCCATCGAAGTCGAACTCATCACTTGTCCCCCTCTCCTTGGTCGATACCTTCGATCCATTCTTGCTATGAGCCTTCTTTGGCGCTTCTGGTCGTGAATCCATTTTAGCGTCCTTTTTGATCGAATTTCCTGCGTCGTACTTTGTTGTAAAGAATGTAGCCTGTGCCTGACAGTGGTGTTGTTTCTTGGTATCAAACAAAGATCAATAAATTAAGAGAATGTTGTAAATCATAAGAGCAGCAAAACAAATTCGAAGGAGTGAAGAGAATCGAAGGAATGAAGAGAATCGAAGGAATGAAGAGAAGAAGATCCAAGATAGAACAAAAGAAGACGGTAATTGAAGGCAGACCAGCAAGCGCATGAACTAGGCAAACCCTTCAAGTCGGTGTGGGAGGACAGCATATATCAGACGCTCACCCATCAATGCAAGACACCAGCCACGCCATCGCCACCAACCTAAATCTGGTCTACTCAAACAGCGAATCTTTCACACATTGGTCGAACCAACTGAGCAAGACTGTGGATCAGACGACATAGCTTGGCAGCTGTCTGGTACCCGGCATTTCAAACCTAAGCATAAAATAATCGTCCGAAGATCCTATCCGGGACGTGGCATTCCTAGAATTCGACGCCGATCATGCGAACAAGACTTTTTGATTGGTGAGATGAGCACATCTTTTGCGGAGTTGAACTGCTTTGGAATTGCATGAGGGATGTTGAGGAGGGCGTGCGGTGGCTGAAACGAGACGAAGCAAAAACTGTCTTCGCTGAGTTTCAGACCCCGGGTCCTAACTGCCGTTACAGCAGATGATGCTCGCTTCCTCAGCCTGGGTATATCGGATCATTACGTGGCCCAAAGCTTCTACTGTTGCTTGTCTTGTGAACTACGCGAGTTGGAAGCAGATGCAATATCAACATGCTTCGCTTCGATAGGGGTGTCACGTGTCAACCGATCTCGATATATTCTTCCTTGTGAGTTACTTGTTTGTTGCATTGAGAAGAAATCGTCGTGGAGTAATCGAATTCTGCTACAGTTATCAATGTCTTCGTCACCGATTTCCGCATTTATTTGCTTGCTCAACAAGATTGAATGGGTAATCGAAGTCTGACTTCAAACTGTTCCCACTTCAAAGTAACGAAGGTTGAAAACCGCAAAATAAATACGCAACTTAGACTGAGACTTGAGCTTTACAGGTGCCAATGTTAAAATCTTAGCTTGTCTAGCCGACAAAGGGGGGCTTGGTAGGATTGGCGGCGATCTTTATGCTTGGGCTACATGGGCAGTTTTCAAGTTGAAACCAGACACATCACACATGCCAAATTCATTGAAGCTCACGACTTTCTCCGGGGCAGATAAAAGACATCATGATCATAGGATCAGTGAAACGAACATTCAAATCGGCTCCATGACAAAATTCAAATCATCGACAACGCACCAGCAGAACAGTTCCAGCCTGTCAATTCAGGAGGTTTTCCAGATGAACTTGAAAATTCAGCATAAGATGAATGAGGGGAGAAGATACCTAGAGTTTCTGCTCACCAAACATCGATATCACTCATTTGTAACCGGAGTGACGGCCCTAGAGAGGCTTCATGGGCCCTCCCTCCCCACGATCCCCAGGAATTCTCGTCATCAGAAATTCTTGGCATAGTTCCCAAGGCGGCAAAACACTTGACCAATATGAGTCATTTACAAGGTCCATTATTATCAAATCAAATTACCAGATAAGTCAGGAGGCTCCAAGCGCAGCCAATGTATTTGGAAAGCTGAAGAAATTTTGGACAAGAAGCACAACAAAGCTTGTTGTGGTGCAAAGGGAATGCTAAGTTTCGGACATGCCAAATTTGCTGTATGATGATATTGCCGTCACTCGCAAACCAGAGAAATATCTCTCCCTGCTCATATTATTGAACGCAACATCAAAATGTATGCTGATAGAGAATGGTACATTATCAAAGGGCAACGAACTTATCGTTGCAAGAATGCTACGGGTATTTACATCACCTCGGCCGAATCAATCAAATGTGGGGAAAGAAGCCGAACATTCCATTTGTCCAGCAATGTCTTTCTTTGTCCCGGCAATGAATGTTGCCTGTCAGCAGTCACTTTACAGCAAGGCAGTTACTTAGTTGTGACTTACTCCATCAAATATCTGCCGAGTATTTACCCAAGTACGTGAAGACTTTGACGAGTGACCTCGAGCCTGATATTAAACTTAATATATCGGTCTAACCGTCAACTGCCTATTACCCCACCAACTCGAATCAAGCGTACCCCATAGGCGTACCACCCACATCAGCCGCGATGATTGGGTATGAAAATTGCTTCGAACAATATAAACATTATATGAAAACATCCTGATGAATCGGCATTTGTACTGCCGTCATTTGACCAACCTGAAGTGGCAACTTGGCGGGGAATTCCCCAGAATGCTTGTTCGACTTAAGACTGAAGGGAGCCCGCCCGTCCCATCTCTCACTTCTTCTGTTTGGCATACATCGATAATCTTACAGTCCTCGGTTTCTTCGCCATGTTCTGGAAGTCTCTCCTCGCCCTTGCGGCAGCCGCCAATGCCGCTCCCCAGGTTAGCGACATCAGCGCCAGACAAGGAAGCACAACCATGTTGCGATTTGGCTGTGCTCAGGTTGTCATTGATCGTCTTGATCCTTTGGTGAATCCTGGTCAGATCCCATCTGGACATGTTCATCAGATCGTTGGTGGGAATGGCTTCAACGCTTCCATGACAAAGGGGGACGTTTCCGGCACTGCTTCTTGTACGACCTGCGCGTTCTCCGAGGACTTTTCCAACTATTGGACGGCAAATGTATACTTCAAGGCCAAGAACGGCACTTACAAGCGTGTACCTCAGCTTGGTGCTGCGTACGTTTGGTCCCGCTCTGCTCATATATTTATGCTGACTGGTTGAAGGCGTCAATTCAATGATGACTTCAGCACAAAGATTGACGGAGGCATTCTCATTTACTATGTGTCTGCCCAACCAGGAAAGATCACTGCTTTCAAGCCAGTATGTAACAACTACTTCTCTGTCTTGGGATGGGGTGCTGATATACTTGCTAGGGATTCCGTATGCTTGTCGGAGACCCAATGAGACGAACAAGCCTTGGCAGCAAGATGAAGAGACAGAACTGTTTCCGTTGCTACACGGGGCCCAACTTTGGAGGTGATACCGGAGCACCATGCTCAGATTCAAAGTGAGCATCGCAGAGCACATTGACACCTCCCTCTACATGGTGTTTAGTTCGAATTGTTCGCTAACCGAGAAAAGTGTTGATACCGAAGCTTTCCCAACAAAGCCATGCCCAGGTGGTATCCGATCCAACCTTCTTTTCCCAACGCAAGTTATCCTCTAATATTGAGTTTGTTCGTCATACTAATCTATCTGCAGATGCTGGGATGGTGTCAATCTTGACTCGCCTAATCATCAAGACCACGTCGCCTACCCAACTGGCAATCCACCTGATTTCCTAGCCTTGGGAGGAGCATGCCCATCTACCCACCCAGTCCGCATCCCACAACTTATGTACGAAGTCGTTTGGGATACCACCAAGTTCAACAACAAGGCAGACTGGCCATCAACTGGACAGCCTTTTGTCTTGAGCACAGGTGACAACACTGGCTTTGGACAACATGGAGATTATGTCTTCGGATGGAAGGATGACAGTCTTCAAAGTGCGATGGACACTTCCGGCTGCTTTGGTGCTGGCAAGTGTGGAAAGGCAAATGTCCAGGCTATCACAAAGGCCAAGGCCTGTTCTGTGAAGAAGGTCGTCAGCGAGGACCAAGAAGGATGTGAGTAACACGATTTTGCGATATTAACGACAGGCATGCTGACACACATACAGGGCTCAAGGAACTTCCAGGAATCATGCCAATGTAGAGTGCAGATTTGCATTTTGATGGCCTTGGAATCAATAGATTTTCCTGCAGTTGATGGATCGCATACCGCCTTGGTTCTTCAATTTGGATGAGCGGTGGGGATTTGTACGGGTGCGTACGTGGAGGAACCAATTTCCAACAGAATATTTCACTTTTGTACAATTTTTATAATCTTAAACTCGCTCGCTTTCATATATCAAATAAATTACAAGTTCTCCTTCCAGTTCAGTACATCTGGTGAATTTTAACGATATGCCACTCACTGCTGTATTAATCTAAGACCTTCCTGCAGAACTGAATACTTTTTTAATCTGTTGTTCAAGCGAGCTTGCTGCTTGCGTAGGTTAAGTCGCACTTCTATTGCTCATTAGAGACGGTTCCATGGATAATACTTATTTCTAACAAGTATTAGCTGCCCTCGACGTACACCCGATTTTGTACAGAGAGTAGCTTTCTTCATGTTCTAATGTGGTCACTTCTCAGACATCAAGTTCAGTGACTCAAATTTGCCCAAGAGGCAGCGAAATGATGGGTATGGTGCGTTAGGCCCCCAAAACACACACAAAACATACCCAGTAGCTCCGAATAGTGATGTTGAATGTCTCGCTTAGCATTGTTGGCTTCCCCCCGGCGCATAAGACCACGAGGGCATGTAACACCAACAGGAGTTCACCACGTCTATCTTCTCGATCTTCTGTTGAATGATTATCTTAAACTTCCAAACTATTCTTGAAGGCACATGTATCAATATTTTGCGACTCTTTTCATACTCATTGATGAAGCAGCTGTGCCGGTTGTAGAAACCTCACTACCGAGACAATTAATTACTGAAATCATGAATATGAATACAAGGAAGAGTGAATGGCGGTCCATTTCATACCATTGAAGCTTCATTTTGGCCTGGCTGAATTAGTGTCCTCTTATTTTCTATTGCAGCCGAATATAAAATGCAGCATCACTTGACGAAGTACCAGTCAAATTTAGAGCACATATATCCGTCTTGCAATTTTGCGAGAAGCCTGGCTTCAATAACTTACACTCCCAATCTTTCGTCCGATCCACCACTCTCGCCCCGAAAGGAAAGCGCAGATGTGGGGACAGTGAACCCTGTTTTGTTACCCATGGGTCTGTATGAGACCTACCTTGTAAATCTGAAGAGTGAATGTAACTCATTCATTCGATTGACAGTGACTCTTTTCTCGATAACAAAAAATTGGAGTAGGAGTGTTCTCCAAAGATCGAGCTGCGCTCCACCATGTCATAATTAGTGTGGAGAACATTCGATTATATTTTCCACCATACATCTAGTACACGAAAACAGCAGCTTGAGAAATAAATCAGGACTATCAGAGCCCTACCCACTCACTTAGAACTTGAAAAATCATGAAACAGCTCTTTGCGACTATTTTCGCGAGTCTTACCCTTTCCTTCCGAGCGCGGTCAGGAGGCTTATATGTCGTGAAACTCAAACGTGCTTGAGATTCTCAGATTTCTAAAGATTCACACTAATAATACATTTTAGCGTGATTGAGAAGGAAAGAAGGAAGAAAAGAAGAAAAATATGATATGGGCAAGAGTTGATTCACTCACGTAACTACAAAACAAAACAATGAATCTGTCGAAACATTTCTGAATAAACCCACCTCTTACGACTTCAGAGACGAAACTCGCAGATCTTTGCCAACGCTAACCTATATATACTACTAGAACCCCTCCAGTCAAAATTATCTACATACCTCAACGAACTACCGGAGAATAATTTTTGTGTTAGAATGCCTCGACCACTGCTGCTATTCTCGTAGCAGTACTTGTTTTATGTTTGCCTCAACAAGTAAGCTAAGAGCTTAAGATCTTGCAGCAAAACCCGGAGACGTTTTTTTATTATGTTCTCATTATGTTTTTAGCTGTCTGAATGTGATTCGCTGGAAGAATTATGACAGTAATCAAAAAAGTTGATAGCAGAGATAGTTAAGCGACATTTGACAACAATGAAAACTACCACCCCCTTCACCCCACCCACAAGATTTAATATATAAAATTTCTAAACAATACTAAAATAGTGTTCGTATTTCTCCACTTCACCCTAACCTTCTCTGGGAAGAGACAGCAAAACACCACCTACCGATTTCTCTAGAACGCAAGAGAAGTGGAATTTGTGCATTGGATCTCATAACTCTCGTTCCGTTGATTGAGCCCAGAACACCAGCGTGCGAACCCAAGTATTTAAATAATGTAGCTGAAAATCACGTCGAAAGTTACTACTATACACATGTCAAACGTACCTTAAAATTTCCCCAAGAAGAGACAGGATTAGGAACCTAGTCCTTGAAGTGAATCCAACATGTGGACGAATGTACGACGCAAACCCAAACATCGAGAATCCATACAAGCAAATTCAAACTCAACATTCCTAGGAGCTATTGAATGCACCGAGGACAAGATATACAAAGTACCTGCAGTGTATAACCTGTCTCTTATACAC
>JAFJYG010000697.1:0-29246 GCA_017366145.1 Cadophora sp. M221
ATATTCGGCATGGACGCCATCGATGCACGGCCGCTTGCACAGAAACACCCCGCCAATCACACCCCGCAGCAAGTACGAGATCTCTGTGATTGTGATATCGAAGAGCAGGCAGGGCAGGCAATAGTGGGAGGGAGGATGCGGGAGGGATGAGGGTGCCGGGAAGAGGCAGAGAGTCAGCATCACACGAGGCAATTGACCAAAGGTTATCTTTTGTGCTGCGCGAATCTCGGTTGCATTGCGTAATCCGAACAATGGGTGTCGGTGTCCTGGATCAAGTTCTTGAGCATGGGCCGCCCGGAAGCTTGAACTAGCTGCGAGGAGAGTTCAGTTGAGGCTGCATGTTTGACCGGAATAGGAGTAAAGCTTCATATCGCCAGCGGTAAAGCAGCTGTGGGCTGGGTGTCATGCAGCGACGACAGAGCAGTGGATGTTCAGAACCTTCTCCGAACCAACCAAGACTCTCCAGAGAAATACAGGCGGTACATTTGAGTTTGAATATCCTCAGATGAACAGGTGACACCCGCTGGGTTCAGACGTTGAAGATGACGCCCGGAGAGTCAGTCGTGTTGCTGTGTTGTGGAACTTCGTACCGACTAGCACCACAAGAACATGGTCTTTGGTCAGGCCTCATTGCCGAAATGAATAGCAGAGATGTCATAAATGATGTATCCTCAAGTCTATGTGCAAGCCATGCAGCGGTTAAGTCAGAACCCTTTAGCACCAGTACAATGCTTCGCAACCTCATCTCAAATTCTCAGCCTCATCCCCCGAGCCGAGCAATGTCAACAAAGACATAACTCACTCCGCAAAACAACTCCCTCTGTATCCGGCTCTGCTACCCTGCTTCCTTAGGCCTTCTTAGCATCTCTCTCTGCCTTCTTCAGAGCCCTCCTGCGGATGCTCTCGTGCATCTTTCTGTTCTGTATTACTACTCTCTGGCCTCCCAAGCCAACTGTATTCTCCAGCCACCACTGCATAATCGCATGTCCCCAGAATGGCGTACTGGTATATGCCATATTTTGGGCACCTCCCCTACGGCCAACCTTGCCTAAGACGCTCTTAACAAACATCCTTGGACTTGGAATAAAGGCGCTGGTCTTGCGGATCTTCGACATCGCTGTTGTGACAAGGTAGCTGAGAACCAACTCAACGTCCACACCAGAGCCCGAAAGTTCAGCGCCGAGTGCAGTGGACCATTGTTGCAGGAAAGCCTTGGAGCCCGAGTAGGTTGCAAGGAGAGGTGTGGGAAGAAGACCACCGAAGGAGCCCATGGTAAGGACCAATCCACGCTTGCGCTGAATCATGCCTGGGACGACAATCTGTGTAACTCTCAGAGTAGCTACACAATTGATCTCAATGATAGCTTTCATCTCATCCTTTGGCGTGAGCACAAAGGGAACCGGTATGCTGTGACTTTGTCCGACATTGTTGACCAGGATTCCCACATCAAGAGAATCAACCAGTGCTTTGAGCTTGGCGTAATCCTCGTCCTTGTTCAGCGAGAAATCCATGGCCAGTGTCTTGACTGCGATCTGGGAGCCAGCATATTTCTGGGTGATTTCGGTGGCGAGGGTCTCGAGCTTTGAAGCGGTGCGAGAGATCAGGACGAGATTGAAACCTTTCTGGGCAAGTTGGATAGCGTATTCTTTTCCAATGCCATCCGAGGCGCCGGTGACAACTGCCCATGTCCCTTTTTTGCCATAGCTTCGGAGCTGTAGGTAGAATTAGCATTGATATGTTTGTGGTAATGAAGCCACGTTGCGAGCGAGAAGAAGAGACTGAACGTACACTCTTCCCACTGATCACAAACAAACTCAACAACAGTCTCACATAACTGACAACCTTGACGCCCAAGAACAATGCACCAATACCGGAGAAAATGGCCAGCACAGGTGCAGGGACTTTATCGAGCAAGTCGAGCGAGATATAATCCATGGCTTGTTGTTGTGCAAAACACGGCGATGGAGTTGGAGAAGGGAGATTCGAGGTTTGGCTTGTTAGCTTTGTTGAGCTTTTGCTGTATCAGATGGATCTTCAGGGGTTGAGCGTCACCACCCCATTGGTGGATGGGGGCCTCGGGCCGTTCGAGCGGCCTGCACTTCTAAGTTGTTTCCCACGTGATCTCGCGCACGCGTTGCACTTTGCAGTTTTAGTGCCTTTCGCGTTCTCCTTTTTGTCACCTACGAACAACCGAACAACCACGTTTTTCGCAGTGAAGTGAGGAACTCCACTGGGCGCGACATCAACGGTGAACCAAAAAGGTGTTAAGCAACAGATTTCCTCGAAGTCCTTGTCGCTCTGCTGTCTTCTATTCCTTTGCCTTTGACAACCAGAACACAGATCAGCCTACTGAGGCGCAAGTTCGACAAGATGTATGTTCAGACAGCCCCCTTTCGATCTATTGCTAATTCTACTGCAGGTCGAACAGAAACCGCAATCGCAACAGAGTGACTGCAACGGCGACTAATAATAACAATGCCAATCCTACCAATCCTCCTGCTCCAGTCAATGCTCCAGTTGCCAGAGTTACGGCGATTCGAGGCCCGTAGGTCTCATTTGCCCCTCCTCTTTTCCGGATACTTACCATTCAACAGGCAGTCAGCTTTGACCAGCTATCTTGCAGTAAGGCTCCCTCGCATGCCACAATCCCTATACTCATGCTGATTCTCTCTAGTCCGCGGGAATTAGTGCCAACCAAATCCGTCAAAATGCAGATACTCGACGAGCTGCTGCCCTAGCCTCCCAACGACCTGCAGATACACCCGATGACGACGAAGAGGAGGCCACCCCCGCACCTCGCAAGCGTAAGGAGACAAAGGCACAGGAAGCTAAGAGAAAGAAGGAAGAAGAGGTATGTTGCACTTCTCAAGAATATATGGCAAGGCTGACCCGAAATAGAAAGCTATTGCTAAGATCAAGGCCACGAAGAAATTCCAAAACCGAAAACGTGGACATGGATCTGACGACGAGCTGACTGACGAGGATGAGGCTGCTAGAGCTATATTCGAAGCCGATATGGCCCCTCTGCCTGGTCAATTAGAGAATTGTGCGGTCTGTAACAAGCGTTTCAGCGTTACCACATACAGCAAACCTGGTGCAGATGGAGGCCTGCTTTGCCCAAATTGCTCTAGGGATCTCAACAAAGAGGAAGGCGCTACGAGAAAGAAGAGAAAGACTGCTGTTGGACAAGCAAGACGCCAAATCCAAAGCAACCTGCTCGATGGCATCTATCCAGGAGCCAAGGATCTCATGACACTCTGCATAGAGACCGTCGCGAAGCATGTTGAAGATGCATCAAGTCTGGGCGATCTTCCAGCTTCAATGGTTGATAAAATCGCAGCTAGTCTCGCCAAAAAGTGGCTTCTCAACTCTGCTACCCTCAATCTCTTTCTTCGCCCTGGCTATGACACCGTTACAGTCTACGATGGAGCGAAGTTGGATTCCGATGATTACATCCGCATCTTCCAGGTTGTCCCAACTGTCAAGTCTCTCCGTCTCCGCAATGCTGTCCAGTTCAAGAACAAAGTTATGGATCATCTTCTCGGTACTACTGTCGAACTGGAGAGTCTCAGTCTTCATGGTGCAAACTTGATTGATGATGAGAGATGGAATCGGTTCATGAACGAGAAGAGTCAGCACTTGAAGGCTCTGAAAGTCTATCACACAGATGGCCACTTTGGTGACGAGCAGTTGGAGCTTCTCCCCAAGGCATGCCCTCAACTTGAGCGCCTTAAGGTTGTGCACAACCAAAAGGTCACTGATGAAGGCCTCGTTCACATTGCCGAGCTTTCCAACTTGAAGAAATTGACTCTCGAGATCTACAACACAACCTCCACTGCTTCCTATGTTGAGATCATCGACAGCATCGGTCCTGGACTAGAAACTCTGGCGCTTGCGACAGTTCACTACGTCGATGATTCCATCCTGAACGCTATCCATGAGAACTGCCAAAACCTCTTCAAACTCCGCATCACTGACAACGAAGTCCTCACCGATGCAGGTTTTACCGCGCTCTTCACAGGCTGGCTCAACCCCCCTCTCACGTACATCGACTTCCACAAGTGCCGACACATCGATGCTGCTGAACCGCGTGAAAACCCCAGCATGGTTGGTCTCGCCTCTGATGGTTTCGAAGCCATGATGGCGCACTCTGGTGCAACTGTCCGCTATGTCGACGTCCACTCGTGCCGCCACATCTCACGCGAAGCCTTTGAGAATGTCTTTGCTGAAAAGAAGGTCTATCCCGAGCTTCGTGAACTTAACGTTAGCTTCTGCCAAGGAGTCAATGATTTCGTTTGCGGTCTCATCTTTAGAAGTTGTCCCAATCTCAAGACGCTGAAGGTTTTTGGCAATTTTGGTGTCAGAGATGTTCGGGTCCCAAAGGGCAAAATTCTGATTGGTGTTCCTAATGCATTGGGTATGCAAATCGAGGGTACGGAGGCTGCAGAGGATGAGGGTAGAATCATCTAAGCCACTTCTCCCTCGATTCCATTCCATCAATTTCTTCTTTGTATTATGATCATGAAGTTGGGACATGGATGGGGGTTATGATTACATGATGTATGGGTTAGTCACGCAATATGGCTGGAGGTTTTTTTCATTTCGGAGATCCGCATTTGTGGAGGGATGCATGGGTTTGGCTGGCGTTGACGTGGTTGTTGGACTTCCATTCCATATTCGATACGGTATGGAATGCCACACTCTAGATCGGGAAGAGAGAGTGAACGGTCTGCTTCCCACTTTTTAGTTCTTGGGCCCAAAGTGAGGTAACAATGGTGATGTCAAGCTGTGCAACTTGAACCATGCGGACAAGGCTTGCTGCCAGAATTCCCGGGGATAAATGTTTGGTTTGAAGCTGGAAAGAGCGAGCTTGGGATGGGATTCCTGTTTTGGGAGGTGTTTGTTGGCATTTTATTACTACGGTTATTACTTCAAGTGTCTCGATATGTGACAAGATATTGTTTAGAACGGAAATGGACATTAACGCGTCAAACTATTGACGGGGCTGATTAAGTATCTTAACCAGATCCCCGGAAATTGTTTCCAACGGGTATGGTTCGGGAGTAATAGTAATTGGAAGCAATCTTACTTGTGTTCTAGAAAACTGCATGTCATCCAATAGATATCTTTTGCTGCATCGCTGGTTTCTATCTGCGAAGTAGCTGTACCAGCAAGGGACGAAAAGAAATGATTTTCTTCATTTCTCAATGACAACAACTTGATCGATTTTAACATATTTTTTCTGGCACTTGATCCGTCAGAAAGGTTGGACCGCTTTAATTAAGATTACTGGGACTGGTCGGGTCAAGCCGAGTTGTGAGAGCATATGACATCCTATCATCCCTAGCTTTGACCGCCAACACCCAGACATCTATGGGACATCCTGGTCGCATACACTTCCACACACTCCACAGCACCGTCAGAGCAGCACGAAACACAGAATCATCCGAGATTCAGATCCTCGCCTCGCCGCCGCCTTGACTGCAAACAAAACAAATGCGCCCGGACGTTTGGTCAGCCCTCACTTCTTCTCCATTCGACTGACCTTCGAGACTTCGACTTTCAACATCTCCAGCTCTCGCGACTTTCAATTGAAGCTATTCGGACCTCCTACACGCGTTGTTCATGAGCGACGGAACCTGAGACAGGTGTGACAGCGACAGGTCTCGGACCTGGTGGAGGAGAGGACAAGTCGCGGACCCAATTGGCCTGGATCGAGGACAGTAGAGCAATGAGCTCGGCGTATGGATACAATGAGACGGGGGCAGTGTATGAAGGGAACAGGCTCGAGAACTCCCACGTCAAGAGACAGCGCAGTATGAAGTTCAGCCTGTATCCTGCGCGGCCAAGGACAGCATCGAAGAGCTCAACGCCATCCATACCGTCGTCACCGATTGCTCCTACAGCTCCACAGCTTCCACAGATACCCCATATTATGTCGAGGGAGGACTACCACCAACGGCGGCCATACACCTCCCACAATACGCACTCGAATGAGCGGTCTTTTACTGCCCCGCCAGTTGTTCCGCATAGTTTACACAAGAAACCCTCTGAGGCATCCAGACTCCGAGCATTGAACAGTGGGCATAGATCGCAGTCGACTGACGCAGTAACAGAGAGGCAGGGTCTTCCATCAGATAACTTCTCACGACCTCGACAACCGAGCTTACGGCGCAGGAACGATTCTCCTAAGCCTCTCGTTCATTCTGCATCTACGTTCCCTCTACGGACCTATGATGAGCAACAAACACCAACCGACCTGGCTTCTTCGAGAGACCGGGGATTTTCTACGTCCTCGTCACAATCATCTACCAATCTACCTGCCTACCAAATCCGTCCCTCTGCTTCGATACCCGACTACCAAGCTGCCGACTCAATATACTCCCGTCAACGTAATCTCAATAATCCCCAATACCGGCCATGGCAGACAGCTAGCAGACCAGATAGCAATCACTCTGCACACCGACGAGATCCCATCCCGCGACCGAACGGCTTTGATAGTGAGGAGGTGCGTGCTAGCTTTCGATCTGCCTTGACTACGAATTCTAGCTTCATGGGCACGAGTGGGACGGAGAGGAGCAGTGTTATGACGAAGAGTAGTTCTGCGACTTCAATATTTGGTCGAGATGAGGGCATGAGCGTGGATGATGCGATTGGGATGTACGAGAGCGGGTTTATGGACTCGGGGGTGGAGGATAATGACATTACGAGACCGAATACCGCGGATTCGCAACGGAAGAGGATATCTGGACTTCATGAAGCTATGAATGATTCTCTGTTGACCGAATCACCGGATTCGCTGGACCTGAAGGATTCTCTTATGGTTCCAGACTCGAGTAGGATTGTGAGAGACTCGCACCAGATATTCCATACGGTCGGGAGGCCCAGCGAGGATGTTCCTCGGGGTGGCGATGGGGCATTGGATGTCCAGGATGGATATTTCGAGCAGAAGCTTCCGAGTCCCAGTCGGCCAGTAACAAGGGCGGCTACGGCGCCATTCGACGAGACGAGAGATCGATATGGATTCCGGAAGAAGACTCAATATGTGCCATTGGAGACATTTGAAGCTTGGAACGGGCCATACACCGAATACCTGGCTCGACGGCGGAAGAAATGGGTGGCTTTACTGAAGGACAATGGATTAGTTACTGATCGGCCAATACGATTCCCGGCCAAATCAGCAAAAGTCAAACGTTTCATCCGAAAGGGAATCCCGCCAGATTGGAGAGGAGATGCTTGGTTTTGGTATGCAGGAGGACCGGCAATAGTGAGCAAGAACTACGGTGTTTACAACGCGCTAGTTAGAAGAGCTGCAGCAGGCGATGTGACCGAAACAGACGAGGAGATAATCGAACGAGATCTCAACCGTACATTTCCAGACAACATCAAATTCAAGCCAGACCCTCCACCGCTCTCCCCAGGCGAAACCCGCAACAGTCAACAGGTCGAGCCAGAAACACCGCTACTCCAGTCCCTTCGGCGCGTCCTCCAAGCGTTTTCTATCCACAACCCTCGGATCGGCTATTGCCAATCGCTTAACTTCCTCGCAGGGCTCCTCCTCCTTTTCATGGAAGAAGAGAAGGCTTTCTGGATGCTCAACATCATAACAACCACCTATCTCCCAGGAACTCATGAACTCAATCTTGAAGGCGCAAATGTCGACCTCGGCGTCTTAATGACGAGCATCAAAGACATGATGCCCCAGATTTGGGCCAAGATCGGAGGTGAACTGGATGGCTCATCCCTCCCTCACTCCACCCTCCGACTTCCACCCATTACGCTCTGCACAACCGCCTGGTTCATGTCGTGCTTCATCGGCACTCTACCAATCGAATCCACTCTCCGAGTCTGGGACTCCTTTTTTTGCGAAGGATCGAAGACACTCTTCCGCATCGCACTTACAGTCTTCAAGCTTGGAGAAGCAGAGATCAAAGCTGTGTCAGACCCCATGGAGATCTTCCAGGTGGTGCAGACCATCCCGCGGAAACTGATCGATTGCAACGCTCTCATGGAGGCGTGTTACAAAAGACGCAATGGCTTTGGGCACTTGAGTCAGGAGACTATTGAAAGGGGTAGAGCGGAGCGCAGGAAGGGGTATGCGGATGAGAGGGAGAGGGAGAAGGAGCGTGAGAGGGCCGCTGCTGGGATTGGTGGTGATGGTGATGGAGCGGGAATAGGGAGGAGTGCTACAAGGAAAGGGACGATGTTCGGACGGAAGAAACGAGCTGTTGAGGTTTAATTTTGATTTCGACTTACCTTTCTGGGTACGAAAGATCGGGTATTGAATATCAGACGAAGTAGGGATGGGATGGTATAGGATATTGCGGATGAGATGCAAGGATAAGACAAGATAATGATGTTACGACGTGACCGACAGCGGAAAGAAAGAAAGGCAAGCAGGCATCAGCATTTTCATGGCGTTTATTTACTTATGTAGCTATCTTTTCTATTCTTCTTCTACTTCTTTCTGTTCGCCTAGGGATCCATTTGGCGGGTTGGAATTGGGCATTTTTGGGCGACTTCTAGGTGACTTCTTGGCTGGCTTGGGTGGGAAAATTAGCCAGCGTGTTTGTTATATTCTGAATAGATGCACCTACCTCTTTTCTAGGACATTTTCACATATACAGTGTCTGTCTGTCGTTGAGTTTATGTGTTTCTTGAACATATTACCAGGTCGAGTTTGTTAGAACGATTGGGTTTGGGACTTGGAAATTGAACGATTGAGCAGCTCCAACAAGTAGAATTGTTTGTTTCCGTGACGAGAAAAGTATCTACCGCCTAGGGAACCATTCTTCCATTCTTTCCAACACCCACTTAGAAAAGTCCACAGGCACTTCGATTCGCTACATTACATCCAGCTATTCACCACTATGCCCATATGAACTTTTAACATTTCCCTTACTCCCTAACTAAACGCCTGGGTATTTTTGCCGCCCTACCTAAGATATGCTATGCTATGTTATCGCTCAAGCTCTCCATCCATCTCGTCAAATCATTATTCTACCTATAGTTCTAGTAACTTGCTCACTCTTTCTTCCCTTCATGTCCTTGAAGACGATACTGAAATGAAAGGAAAACACTATCCTGATGGTCCATTGAGTGGGAGTTCTCATTTCGACTCACGCCTCATTAGACGTCGTCGCTCCCCTATCAGCACCCTTTTTCGCAGGCGAATCCAGATCCTCGAATTCCCCTTTAGCGATGTAGCAATTCTCTATCGCACTGTTGAACCGCTCTTCGCCAGGAGGTAGGATGACAGCGAGATAAGTGTTCGTAGTAAACTTGAGGATGAAGAGAGAGAAATTCGAGAGTTTGAGTTCCATTAGCGAGAACTGCTCAGCACTCTTTGGCGTTCCGGTATAGCGACTCGTTGTCTGCTTGAAGTTCTTGATGATGTTACTCAGTCGTTCGAAGCGGTCTGTCGTGGGGTTCTCGGAACCGACTTCAGAACACCATGAGGAGACGACGAGGAAGGAGGAGCGTTCGAAAAGTAGCACTTCTTCGGCCTCGATGAGCTTGCCTAGGGAGCCGAGGTGGTGCTCGATTTTGTCGAGGTTGGGTACTAGGTCGTGGATTATTTCCGCCCATGCTTTGTAGAGGGATTGATCCCAGATGGAGGTCGCGAAGGGTATGGGGACGAAGGTGTCAGATTTCGATTGGATGAGGGAGACGCGGTCGTTGTAGATATCCTCACGCTGGCCTGGAACTACGAGGTCCATCTTGTGTATTAGGATGTAGACGCTCGCTGTGGGAGAGAATTGACTCAGTGCTGTTATGATGGAGCGGTAGGTGAGGAGATCGCGGTCGAAGTCGCGGGACTCGATATCGAAGACGTAGATTAGAACTCCCACGTTGGAGAAGACATGCTGCCGTTGTTGAGAGAGGTAGTTTTCCATGAAGGCATCTTGCCTGTCAGAGGTCAGTCATGGTCAGATCAACAAACGAGTTTAGCAAACGGAACGAGTTTGAAAATACTCGACAACCCGAACTCAATTGAAGAAGCGCATTCACTTAATAACACGGCTCAAATAGTTCGCAGACAGTGCTATAAGTAGGAAAATATGCCAACTCACCCCCCACAATCCCAAAGATTCAACGTCAAGTTCCCTAGGAACTTGACATGGCTCAGATCAACATCGATTGTAGCTCCCAGCCTCCGAGTATCTTTCGCAACGTAATTGCTGAATATGATGCTTCTCATAGAACTTTTTCCCGACCCAGACTTGCCCATCAAAAGCACCTTCTTCTTCTTCTGTTTGCGCGGCTCTGAGGCTGGTGAGGCAGCGGGCTCATCTTGGACGCTAAGGTTGCTTAGTTGTTGGTCCATCTTTGATGGTGAGTGTTGTGGGTTTTTTCGAGGTTGCCAATGCTGTAGGAGTGGTCACTCGTATAGTTGTCGTCAATGCCGTAGTTACAGTTGGAGTCATGAGTAGAGGAGAACAAAGGTTGAAGTGAGGGGAGGAGGGGTGGATCGGAACCTGAAGCTATCGGGATCAAGGTCCCTGGCAATTTAGGGCGGTGAAAAGGCAAAACGCCGGTCAAAAGAAGGGGCTTCGTTTGGCTTTATTTACTGCCGCTGACAACGGGTGATTTGCAACAATACATACACTATTCGTCCATACCTCTACCTCAATCAATGCCACAACAAAGACATCTACCTACCTATAGCCTACGCTTGTATAATTTGCTGGATAAATCAGCTCTCGTTCTTAGCTCGAGCTCGCGCCGGCGCGACCGAATTCAATCCAATATATTTGTCAACCTCCAAATCTTCAAACTCAATCAAGCTTTGCGAAATCACCAACTCGAACTCCAAACGTAATAATGTCAGTCTCTACGAAACTACGACCATGTCTCCGCTGCCAGCGGCTCCAAGTCACCAAGCGACATTCATCAACAACTCCAATAACAAACCCAAATGCCAACAACCAATCCCCCCTCTCCTACCACTGGGACACCCTCCCCCCAACACGCGAACAACTCGCGCACGCAGCGTATTTCTTCGAGCGGCGGCCCCCCGAATTCCTCTGGTCAGCCGAGAAGTTCAAATATATGAAATTCAGCACCGCCCCGGAAGTGTGCGTGCTGGGGCGCTCAAACGTCGGGAAATCATCACTCTTGAACGCCCTCCTGAAGAACAAGATCGCATACACGAGCGCGAAGCGCGGCCGCACGAAACTCATGAACGCGTTTGGGGTCGGTGGGATCGATAGGGGGAATCCACTTGTGGTTCTGGATATGCCTGGGTATGGACATGGCGGGAAAGAAGCGTGGGGAGTGCAGATTATGAAGTACTTGGAGAGGAGGAAGGAACTTAAGAGGGTTTTCCTACTCGTTGATGCCGAACATGGAATTAAGGAGACGGATTTGCAGATTTTGGCTTTGTTTAAGAGCTCCAGGATTCCGTATCAGGTTGTTTTGTCGAAGGTGGATAAGGTGCTTTATGGGAAAGGTAGGGGGGGTCGGATATGGCCGGGGAACTTAGCTGATTTGGCGAGGAGGATGGAGGAAGTCAAGGATGCTATTCAACCAGATACTGAAGATGACGGGGGTGTCGTTGGGGAAGTTCTCGCTTGCAGCTCTGAGAGGTGGATGGCTGGGAAGAGACCCGGTATTGATGCTATCAGGTATGCAATGTTGCAAGCTGCTGGCTTGGAGTTGAAGCCGAAAGTAAAGCTCGCTAAAGTGGAAGAGATCATCTCCTATGAGGAGCTGTTTGGGATGGAAAACAAGCATATAAGTGAAGCTAAAGCTGTGTCAAAATGAATGCAAAATATTGTCACCATTCGTAGTACCGTCGAGAAAATCCTAGGGACCTCATTATACACTCGAAAGGACTAATGCAATTAAAACAAAATTGATATCCAGACGCCAACGCCTGTCTGTCTCTTACTTGGTAGGCTGGAGTCATTCCAGGTCCATAAATACAGAATGCCAAAGTCCAAGTGGTTAATTATCCATTCCTTCCAGACTTCGCTAAAACCGCTTTCTCATCGTCGTATCATAAATTCCAATCCCCTTTGTCTTCCACCGACACCCTTGAATATTCAAATCCTCCTGCGTCAGATCTCCAAGCGTCACTACCGTCTATATGATGGCGCACCTGGGCCCATGAAATTTGGGCTCTGATTGTATGGCGCTGGGCTCGCAAGTCTCGAGATACCATTGGAGATGCCATTCGATGCGCCAACCGATCCACCTACTCCACGAGGTCCGACTTGCTGGGCAGTACCTGGTCTAGAGATCTGTGGACCGCCGCTGAAGTAATCTCCTTGAGGGCCAGGTCCACGTTGGCTGGGATCCGTCACGTTGCGGTATTGAGGAGCGTTGTTGGGATAGTTGGGAGTTCCTGGGCCAGGTGAGGCACTTCGTACACTAGGGTTGTAGGTTTGGTAGCCACCAGATGGTGGAGCTGGCGAGTTGCGTCCAAAGTTATCCATTGAGCCTTGAGATGGGTTGGAACCATGACTTTGGTCAAATGGTGTTCGACGGCCCATACTTGGCGCTGGTCCCGAAGGTGTGTTTGATCTCAAGTCGCCAACTGCTCGTGGCAGCGGGCGACCGTATGGGTCCATGGGAGAACCGTTCATAGGCGACCCATTGTCGTATGAGACTGGACTGGCAGTGTATCCTCGATCACCCATAGCGCTTGGCATCCTTGGTGGTTGTGGACCGCGATTCCAGTTGCTGCTGTTGCTCGAGTTTGCTGTCATCGTCCGCTGTGGAGGCGCTGGGTAACCGTTGGTATCCAAAGGTGGAAGCGAAGGTGCAGGAGAGCCAGAACGGGCGAATCCCATGTCGGAAGCGTTTCCCATCAGAGGTGCATTGGAGGCAAAGGATGATCCCGTGATATTTCGCGATGGACCAGGACGTTTCTGATCCAACTGATCAAGTTCCAGGCCCGGAAGGGGAGGTTGGCCACTTGGGGTTCCAGGTCTGCTCGAGTAAACTGGTAGAGTTGTCATAGTATCGTTGCGATTCATCATCGGCATTGGAGGAAGACTGTCGTCGGTCTTGGAATCAAACATGGTGGGCAGAGTTGCTTGACGACCGAGAGGTTTCTCTCCCTTTTTGGCAAGCTTCGCGTCTGCTTTCATCCTTTTTCGTTCTTCCTCTTCCAGAGCTTTGTTGACTTTAACGCTGACAATGCTTGCCAATCGACGGTTAATCTTGCGTTCACAGTAGCCTGAAAGTCCTCCATCCGCGTTGGGGATATAATGCCAGAGGAAGAGGACGTAAAACAGAGCGGAGAGGAGTAGGGATAAGGCACCGAAGACCCAAATGACGAGTGTGAAAGCCATACCCGAGAGAACGACTGCTTGTTGGTTGTTCTCCTCAGCAAGTTTTCCAAGATTCTCGAAGAAGGTGAGAATGGCTGAGCCAGCATTCTTGGCATCTCCGTCAATGTTCGATTTGACGACGGACCAAAGTGTCAATGAGTTGAGAACTTGACGAGGACCTTGGCAAAGAATGATTCGAATCCAAGCTGGATGTTTGTTAGTTATGCCGATATAAGATCAAGGATAAGCTTACATTGGAAACCGAAATAAGTGAACAGCGCAACATATTCAGCGCCCTTCTTTGATTTTGTCAACTCAGAGAAGACCAAGAAGCGTCTCCAACCTCGGCCTTTGCCAAGTCGGATACTTTGCAACCTGATGGCCAACGAATCCAGGTAACTCTCAGCGACCGCACCGCGCTTCATCACCCGCATGGCTCGGAGGTGTTCGTATCCGACATTGACCCAAGAAGCAATAATACATCCAGCGAAGATCCATTTCTGAACGTCGAAGTCCACGGGGGGCTCGAAAGTTCCAGACCATTTGTTGAATGCAAGGAGATTGACTGCAGTGAAGGTATCGACGGCATAGACAGCTATGGAAATAAAAAGAGAAACCCAAAGATATCCGTAGGCAAAGAATTCGATACAAGAACCGGAATGAAAATCATTGAGACTCTGGTCGAGGTTAGCATTGTGAAGAGTGGTCGCGTTCTAATACTCACGATGAAATCCCATTTCTGCTCAGGTCGGATATCATCCTCCTTAACTCGTCCGGAACAACCCATCTTGAGGGTATTAAAATCGAAAAGATCTGGCTGTGCAGATTCGATGTGAGCACCTGGCTAGAATTGAAGTCGTGAAAGTGGAAAGAGTGTAAGGGGCCTGGATAGGCTGTTGTGATTCTGGAGTCGAGAGACCTAGTGATCTCAAATCAATTCGCACTTGTCGTTCTCCGCCTGCGAAGCAATCGACTGTGCGGAAGTGGGTTTGGGGTATCTATTCGAAGGAAAGGTGGAAAGAGTGTGGTGGTATTGTTGGTCGTGAATTTGAACAAGAATAGCAAGGCTTGCTATTGTCGTCTTTCGCAATGCATTTTCTCCTTCACTAATCTGCGCGTTTGCGAACCAGAAGCGTATATGTTATCGGAGACGGTTGGTGATAGTCGAGTGCTCGCTCCTATTGTCCAACAGCGAAGTCTGGTCCGAGGATCGAGTATCGTCGCTACTATTGTCCGAACCGAAGTCGAGTATCGTGAATCCTCCTCAGCCACAATTGAATGGACGACAAAAGTTCCGGGAAGTGGCAGGCCAAGGTCAGTACGTATCAATGATATCCTCTTCTGCGGCCTCACTGACGACGATATTGTCGCGCGGTTTGATCGCTGGGCACCGGACGTCGCAGGAGGTGGGACAGGAATGGTGATGATCGAGGCGAGGAAGGTGTCGCAGGAGGACGAATTGGGGGAGAAGACCGCTGATATTGACGCCCGGTCGTTTGATTTAATGCGTAGGGCTGATGATTTCGCGCAAGGGAAGAGCGGGTGTGAGGATGATGAGGTTGAAGTTGAAGTTGACAGTCGGCGATGAGGGCTAGGTAAATGAGTGTGTGGTTCGAAGCAACGGACTTGGCTGATGGCGTCTGTTTGCTTCCCAAGAAAAGGGATGGTTGTTTTGGAATGAGTGTATGGGCGTTTGGTGCCCTCGAACGGCGGATGTGGTGGTGTGGTGGTCGGATGAGAGGGGATGGGGGACGTGGAGTTGGAGTTGTTTCGCTGCGAGCACCCGACCCCCGAAAGGAGGCGCGGCAACTCGAGTGTCAGACCAGGGGAACCACACCAGGATAAAGGCATCTGGCGGTTATGATTGGGCGAACCTGGGTGCAATCAGGGACAGTTCCTGGATCTAGCTATTTATGGTCTAGAGCAGCATATCTTGAAGCCTTAGACGCTGCGAGGGTGGGTTGAAGGTCGAGACTCGAAATTCGAGGGTCCTATTGGATGGTGGATTTGGGGCGTGAGTATTTACCTAGTATCTTTCATGTGGTCCGCGGAACGTCAATTGTTGGTGGCGGGCTGGAGAATCACGAAGAGCAAAGTACTATTATTTGGGATTCTGGGCGGCGTTTCGCCTAGATTTTCCAAAGGCCTCTTGAGGGGCTGTCAGGGATCCAACAGAATGGTCTAAATTAAGTTGGTCCACCCCGACGAGCTTCAAGTTATCCGATGATAAGATGAAGCGAAGCGAGAATGTTTATTATGGTACGAAAGTACATGCGGCTTTGCCAGAGCCAGATCTTCGGCTTCGAGTTGGTGCCAGCTTGCCCAGCTCATCAATCAGAATGTACAGGATTTTCCATTGATGACGGCCTGGTTGTTTGTTCATGGAATCTTATCCGAACTCCCTCCGTGATCTCATCCCTTGCTCTGAGCAGAGCTCTGTTTCGAAGCATATCTTACTCCCTGCTGCGTTGCGAGAGAATCTTGGCATATTCATAACTGTATACACCAGGGAGCATTGGGAAAAAGAAATACAGTAACATTAGAGTGCCGATTTCATTCTCTCGAGTTCCATTTGATGTTTGCGAAAACGTGAGGACTAGAGAGTTTTGAAGCCATAAGTCACAAGCCCCTTGCGCAAACTTCAACGCAGAATATGATGAAGCTGTCACTTTCAAACCTCCGGCCGCCTTATCGATGAGCACCATTGTACAGTTTCCGGGATTCCGTTTTCCTGATGCAATTCTGTTAGCCGACGAATCAGATAGGAAGCGAAAAAACAAACTCTTATGTTCCTTCATGTACAGCTCAAACACCCGCACAGATCCAAAGCATCAGCGGCAGGACCTTAACAAGAGATGCGTGTTGCTTTTCCTGATGTGTTGCTTTTCCTGATGTGTTGCTTTTCCTGATGTGTTGCTTTTCCTGATGTGTTGCTTTTCCTGATGTGTTCATTTTCCGATACAGAACCTAGACTTCGTTAGAACATGATACACTTTCGTGGAGAGAGGGATATACTTCGAGAATACGACCCCAAGGATTTCCTCAACATCGCCAGCCCCTTCAACCCTTCCTGTCACCTCAGCCAGAAATTTAGCCGCTAGTTCTAGATGATATGTTGCGATGGAATTGTCCGGTGGGGGTGCCGTACAGCTAGCTTCTGATAAGAATTTTCCTAAATGCTGGGAGCAGGATTCAAGAAGCTGGCTCTGGCGTTCTGTCACCCCAATGAGGTGTTCCAACTCAATGGGCATGTGCGTCAATTCATGGAAAAGTTGCGTAAGTGCGTGCGAGAAGCCACCGATATTTGCCTCTTTTGGGCGCCCTGCTGCAGCATCGGTGACTGAAGTATGGATTATTGGGTAACTGCCCTTAGGCCTGAGCAACTGGTGGATGTTGTGGGTGAAACTGTTCGTCGTGTGCATACGCTGGCTTGGTGAAAGCCTGTCGATTTTATTAACCACGATGAGTAGAGGCTTAGAATTGCCGTCTTTTTGGATGATTGCGGCAAGATCTTTCATAATGGGAATGGTATAGCCATGCCCTCGTGGATCTGGTTCAACTGAGGCAACATAGACAATGACGTCGGCATCTTTCGCCTTTGCTATAGCTCTCTTGATGCCCTCTTGCTCGATTGCATTAATGTCTGCATCATCCACAACATCTGCGGCTCGTACCCCAGCAGTATCCGCAAATGTGCAGAGGTAGCCCCGGAGGTCGACTGTAGCCTCAACAACATCTCTGGTAGTGCCCGCCTGTTGATTCACAATAGAGGCCTCGCGACCTACGATTTGGTTGAATAATGAGCTCTTCCCAGCATTTGGGAGTCCAATCAAGGATACTTGAATGCCTTTTCTTAGCAAGGTCCCACGATCTGCCCCAAAACGATGATCGGAGATTTCATCTTGCATTTTTTCAACCTTTTTGATAATCCGGGGCCAAATTCCTGCCATGTCGTCCAAACTGTGCTCCTCCGAGTGGTCAGTATCGGCCGCAGCATGAGCCAGCTCTTCAATCAGCGAATTACGCCAGTCCTCGTAAATGCGACTGAGCTCCCCAGAACGTCCTCGCAACGCAGCGCGGCGTTGAAATTCCGTTTCTGCGGAGAGCGTATCACCCAAAGATTCGATTTGTCCCAGATCAAGCCTATCATTGTAGAATGCTCGACGTGTAAACTCACCAGGAGCTGCGGCACGAATGGCCTCAGGATTAACCTCTGAGATAGCAGACATAACGGCTTTGACAGTTGCAGGTCCACCATGTACGTGCAGTTCTAGCATATCTTCTCCTGTCGCCGTGTGGGGTGCACCGAAATGAAGGACTATCGCATCCGAATCGAGTATATTATTCGTGTCTTTCGGATGGTGTAGGACTCGCACAGCGGCATATCGCTCCCGTGGGAGTTTCTTCCTCGAGCAGAGGGCTTGGTAAATCTAGATAGCTTGTTAGTTGAAGCAAGTGAGAAGCAGGTCATTGTCTTACCTGCATGCATGCAGGACCAGAAATACGGATTATGGCAATAGCACCCCTTCCAGCTGCCGTCGAGAGGGCGTAGATTGTTTGAGAATCTGAGGCTGGCTCATGTTGAGCCTGTAGTTCCCATTTCGGTAATGGTGCAAGTTCAATATCGTTCGTGTTTACACCTCCCTCATGCCCCGGCTTGACGGAGGACTCCTGATGCGTGGTAATAGTTGTGAATTTCTCTCGAATATTATACGGACTGGTATTTGTACTGAATAGCCTCTGATGTGAACTGAAAGTATTTGCTTCCTTGGTAATGAGAGAATGCTGCCCATGTTTCCTGGCTGTCAGGACTGGCCTGGATGCGAATGACAATTCCCAGTTTTGCACGAAGGTGCGACGAGCACAAAGTCTCGCTGTCGCAGGTGCATGTTGGATCATTGACTTGAGAATGTGCTTCGTTGAATTGTGGATGGCGCAAAATTGAGAACTGTTTATTCGCAGTAGAGCTATGGCTTTATTTACCTGCCCTGCGTACGTCCGATCACGGCACTGGGAAGCGAGAAGCAGCCAATCAGACGACATACATTTGCATGACACCAAAAATAAAAATTACCAAAATCCGGGGAACAACTCTCCCCAGCTTCAATTCCCGCAACACAATTGGAATCAATGGACCCAAGATGATACCAGTAAGTTGCATTGTTTATTTGCTTCTACATGGCGACACTTGTAATCCTTCAACCTGGCCTCCCACGGGGACTAGGGAATCCCAAAACAGCTTCAAAGCTGTATATCTCTGCTTCTCTGCGAGGCCTTCTTATATCCTCATGCTAATATTCCCAGCAACGAATCGGTTTGCAAGGTCTGCGGGCCAGACCCTCTCGCAGCCTTCTATCTCTCCGAACTCCTCGAACCCTACGATCCATTACATCCACTGCGCAGCGTTTCCAAGATGTCTTCCATGCCCAGGCCTCTGATCCATCCTCATCCGCGATCCTGTCTTCCCTCAAGACTCCCTCTCGAATCCCACAAACCCTCACCGAGAAGATTGTCCAACGGTATTCCATAGGCCTCGAAGAGGGCAAGTTCGTGAAGTCTGGGGACTATGTCACACTCTCACCTCACCATTGCATGACACACGACAACTCCTGGCCTGTTGCTTTGAAGTTCATGTCAATTGGCGCCAGCAAGATTCACGATCAGAGGCAAGTAGTGATGACATTAGATCACGATGTGCAGAACAAGAGCGAGACGAATCTTAAGAAGTATCGCCAAAGTATGTTATTCGGGCAGAGGCTATTTCCTACTTCTTGAATATCTCAGGGATACTTTTCTCCCAAAAGTGCTCCAGAGACGTGTGAACGAAATTGCTGACCCCCTGATCACCACAGTTGAGGAGTTTGCCAAGAAGCAGGGAGTCGACTTTTATCCAGCTGGACGAGGAATCGGCCATCAAATTATGGTTGAGGAGGGATATGCATGGCCAGGCACAATGACTGTTGCGAGTGACAGTCATAGCAACATGTACGGTGGAGTGGGCTGTTTAGGAACAGCGATGGTGAGGACAGATGCGGCCAGTATTTGGGCTACAGGAAAGACTTGGTGGCAGATTCCTCCAATTGCGAAGGTGACCTTGACCGGGGTTCTGCCAAAAGGTGTTACTGGGAAGGATGTTATTGTTGCGTTGTGTGGACTGTTCAACAATGATGAAGTGCTGAACCATGCCATTGAGTTCACCGGATCAGAGCAGACGATGCGAACGCTGCCCGTGGATGATCGCCTAGCTATTGCCAACATGACCACGGAATGGGGAGCTTTGACTGGACTATTCCCGATCGATTCGATGCTACAGGCATGGATGAGAGCCAAGGCTACAACGGCAGCCCTCTTTGATGGAAAGGATGCTGCAGAGTCCCGATTTTCACACGCAAGAATCGATGACTTGATTCAAAACCAACTGGTAGCCGACAAAGGGGCTACATATGCTAAGTCGTTATATCTTAACCTCTCAACACTCTCTCCTTATGTCTCTGGACCAAACTCCGTTAAGGTTGCTACACCTCTGAGGGATCTTGAGGCCCAGAACATCAAGCTCAACAAAGCTTATCTTGTATCATGCACAAATTCCCGTGCATCAGACCTTGCCGCTGCTGCAAAGGTCTTCAAAGACGCATCTACTTCTGGCACGCCCGCGAAGATTGCACCGGGAGTGGAATTCTACATTGCTGCTGCATCAATACCTGAGCAGGAGGCAGCAGAAGACGCTGGAGATTGGCAAGCCCTTCTTGATGCTGGTGCAAAACCTCTACCGGCTGGCTGTGGTCCTTGCATTGGTCTTGGAGCGGGATTACTGGAGCCTGGAGAAGTGGGTATCAGTGCAAGCAATCGCAACTTCAAGGGCCGCATGGGCTCTCCCGATGCTAAGGCATATCTTGCAAGCCCAGAAGTCGTTGCAGCCAGTGCATTGAGCGGTAAAATCAGTGGGCCTGGATGGTATGAAAAGCCGGTTGGTGTTGAGAAAGTCGTTCTCGGGGAAGGAAACGGTATCGCCGAGGAAGATAAAGCCATCAGCATCGAAGAGGCTCTGGACAAGTTGATTGCTCAGGCCGACTCCATCATCTCTTCCGCCGAACAGGACATTCTAGGCACTTCTGAAGCCAAGGAAGAAACATCGGATGACGCCCTGACAGCTATTCTTCCCGGCTTCCCCGAGCGTGTCGAAGGCGAAATCGTGTTCTGCGACGCAGACAACATCAACACCGACGGTATTTACCCTGGAAAGTACACCTATCAAGACAATGTCTCAGTAGAGAAGATGGCAGAAGTATGCATGGAGAACTATGATCCTACATTCGGCTCCATCGCACGCGAAGGCGACATTCTCGTCTCAGGCTTTAATTTTGGATGTGGAAGTTCAAGAGAACAAGCTGCGACCGCTATTCTAGCCAAGAAGATCCCTCTTGTCGTCTCTGGCAGCTTCGGTAACATCTTTGCAAGGAATAGCATTAACAATGCTCTCATGGGTGTTGAAGTGCCACGACTAGTTGAGAGATTACGCCAGCATTTCTCAAGCCAGAAGGTGCAAGAGAATACCGATGTCCAAGAGCCAGAGCGTAACAAGGAAAGTTTGGATAGTCCACCACCAGCCCAACAGGCTAGTCCTACAGAGGAGAAGGTTCTGACGAGAAGAACGGGATGGACTTTCTTGTGGGATGTTAAGAGAAGCAAGGTTGTGATCACCGAGGGTAAGGGTGGGCCAACCTGGAGTCAGAAGGTTGGTGAGTTGCCACCGAATGTCCAGGAGATCATTGCGAGGGGTGGGTTGGAGAAATGGGTAAAGGGCGAGATCGGAGGGTCATGATGGATGAGCATGATAGTGATACAATGTAAATTATGTTATGAATACGTTTTTCAATCTAGTTACACGCGGCTATTGTGAGTAATGTAGACAGGGTGAGGGTGGTGTACGCAAGCCTGCACTTAGAACCACAATTACGAAGGCAACCAGGTCTGTGGATCAGAGGTCAACAAACAGTCAAACCATATCTGGCTGGAGAGAGAAAGCCTGCATGGGGCTACAACTCTATTCGCAGGGCCAGCGAGTGATGAAAGCAATATCTATGTCCGGTTTAAGCTTTCCAAATCTGCGAGCCAAGTAAATTATGAGCTTCTTCTCGCCCGATTTCATCCATCAACTGTAAATAAAAGAAGATTCACGCTAGTACGAACAGCAACCGGGTTAGTCTCGGAAGCGAACTCCTGAAACCGGGGGGCGTTGGCGGGAAAAGAAGTTTGAAACACCTTGCTGACAGGGGTTGTTATGGTCGAAATACCAAATACCAAATACAATGTACGGAGCACTTGTACACATCAAAGAACCTGCAACACAGAAGACTTTAGACCAAGCCAGTCAGACGCTCAGAAGTATGCTATTAATTACCTTTATCTTATTAAATCGAGGGTAAGCTTTCGAAGGCAAGCTCTTACAGGGAAAGAAGCTCTTGAAAGAGTCTTTTCTCATGGATAAAGAAGGTGAATGGAATAAATAAGACCATTAAAAGTAGTTTACTTGCTTTCTCAACGACCTTAAAGCTTTTAATACCCACAAAATAAACTCCTTTTATAACTAAAAGTACTCGTACAAAGGTAAACTTGTATAAATACAATAGTACTCGAGACCCTGTGCAAGGTCCCAACTTTAAACATCTTTTTCGCGTGCGCGTTCCTGGACCCCTGGCTCTATTTTTGACAACTTCCCAACTACGGGGCTGTGCAGTGCTGTGCTGAACACCAACTCCGAACGACACCACACACACCTACCTCAACATCACAACCTCCACCCCACAGCCCAACCTAGCCCTGCGCTATTACGACAAACGGACGAGGATCACTCAGCTCATGAGAAGAGGCTCTTCAAGACAAAAATCCATCTGGTGGTCCAATCCTTCTACCTCATATCACTGCAGCCCAACGCTCTTTTCGACACTCTTTCTCCTTTTCCTGTTTCACAACTATTAGATACCAACAATCCGACGACCTCCACAAACGCTGTCCCACAGCATTACCTTCGTTCATCATGGCAGCCAACGATTATTACAACCCGTCATCACGGCAGCAAACCCCTCAACCATACAACAACGCATACCAATCCTACAACCCCCAAGCAGCACAACCATACCCCCCTCCTGCACCATCGGTGGCACCCTCATATCACACTCAAGCTCCCACACGACCACACGATATCACATCCCCCGTGTCACCTTTTGAGGCCCCCTTCGATGATCACGTCTACCCAGCATCGCAAACTCCGAACCGCTTTGACAGTCAAAGTACCCTGGGGCAAGATACACGATATTATGGACAAGGCGGGGCCGGCAGACTCGAATCTTCAAATTCGTATCAGGATAACATACCACTGAAAGACCATCCTGGATTACCTGTCAAGGACAACGTATCGACGGATCATGTCTATGATGCGCCTGTTGCGCCAGCGCATCTCGAAGAGGGACGGAAAAAGAATAGGATCAGTGGAATGTTCAAGAATAGGAAAAGCAGAATACCCTGGATCACGTATATCCTTACGGCTGTTCAGGTCGGCGTTTTTATTGGAGAGATTGCAAAGAATGGTATGTACAAGTGGTGGTAGTATGATAGTGTGGGAAAGCTGCTGACAATTTCAGGCATATTGACTGGATCTCCAATCGAAATCAAGCCAAATTTCAATCCTATGATCGGTCCCTCCCCCTATGTTCTGATCAATATGGGAGCTCGTTTCGCTCCTTGTATGCATTCAGTAGATGGTGTTCAGAATCGAGAATCAGGTGGCCCTATCCTATGGCCCTGTCCTGATACAACTTCCAATGACAATCAGAACTGCACCCTGGCCGAACTTTGCGGCTTTAACATGCCTACAAAACAGAATCCCGTCTATCCAGGAAACAAGACTGAACATCTCAATGAGTTTGAGAACCCTCCCGATCAGTGGTTCCGTTTCATCGTACCAATCTTCCTACACGCAGGGCTCATCCACATTGGATTCAACATGCTGCTTCAGATGACGTTGGGAAAGGAGATGGAGATTGCTATTGGGCCGATCCGATATTTCCTCGTCTACTTCTCTTCGGGGATATTCGGCTTCGTGCTTGGAGGAAACTTTGCTGCCACTGGAATCGCTTCAACAGGAGCATCAGGCGCCCTTTTCGGTATCATCGCCCTCAACCTTCTGGACCTCTTCTACACCTGGGGAGACCGAACTTCGCCATGGAAGGACTTTGCTTTCATCTTACTTGATATTGTCATTTCTTTCGGTCTTGGTCTCCTCCCTGGTCTTGACAATTTCTCTCACATCGGCGGGTTCTTCATGGGTATCGTCCTCGGAATCTGCATCCTGCACTCGCCTAACGCCTTACGCAAGCGTACTGGAGAAGACGATCCCCCTTATACACCAGTAGTTCGCACAACGGCAGGTGACAGCGGCAAACCCAACGCAGGCATCACCGGTTTCGCCAAGAACCCCATTGGCTTCTTCAAGGGCCGGAAACCGCTATGGTGGGCTTGGTGGTTGGTCAGAGCTGGGAGTTTGGTTTTCGTGCTTGTAGTGTTCATTCTTCTGATGAGGAATTTCTACCAGGATCGCAAGACTTGTAGTTGGTGCAAGTACTTGAGTTGTATAGTAAGTTCCACATTCCCTGAATGTTGATGTGAGTGCCGGGCTAATTATTGTCATAGAACTACAAGAACTGGTGCGAGATTGGTAATCTGAACCTCACAACTGTTGACACGTCCAGCACGTCGAACAAGCGTGATCTTTTCGATAGCTTTTCTGGGATGGCCAACTTGGAACAGTTCATGTGAGCTTGAAATGCTTAGGTACTTTGCTTTGTTGTACAGGGCGAGCCAGGATGGGGGTTACATGCCCACTTGCCCGGGCTGGTTCTCAATCAGCGCGGTCTAGGTAAACACTTAGATGGGATACCCTGGGACTACTGCTGCTTCAGCTCAGTGCGAGTTGGAAGGGAGGAAGGGAGTATGATGACTTTTGACATTGGCATAGCGATGGAGTTTTTTTTCGTTCCACTTTTTAAGACATCACATTTACACATAGGATAGGATATCACACGACTAAACGTCAGTTGATCAGATGCTACTAGACTCTTAAGTCCAAAAAATCACCAAAAATGTAATACTGCTTGTAATCATCATACATACATACCCGACGAGAGTTTTCGTGTTTTTTCTTTTTTTCTTTTTTTCTATTTTGGTGTTTTGGATGGCGAATGCGAATCGCATCGGTTGTGACATGTCACACTTTCTCAGAGCCGTAGGTACATATATCAGATTCTGTTCGCTTGAGGCGTAAGATGAGAGTGAGTAAACCAGCCTTGTAAACCTGGGCTTGAAGACATCTCAGACATCCATCCAACTGCAGATCAGATGAGATGAGATGAGACACGGGGATGACTCGTGCAGCTCGGCTATCTTCCCTTCACTTTGCTTCACCAACCAATCTCAATATCAGTCAGCTAATCGACTTGATAAGTCTTTCGGAGCGTTCTCCTCGCCGACCCCACTCACTCACTCACCAAGCGAGTAGAGTAGAGTAGAGTAAGCTTAATACAGTACCGTCTGTAAGGGGGAGAAAAAAGTGGCGGATTGCGACACGTGCGGAACATCAGAGGTAAAGTACTAACCACGAATTTTCACAACACAAAATGAATCAAAATCTAATCTGTCTTTATTAATACTTCAAAAATAACTATTAAGTCTTTGTGCCTTTCTTCTATAAGAAATAATTAGACGGTTGTGAGTAGAAACGCGACAACTTCGCACTCCGGCGACTCGCCAAATCGGCCACTTTTTTCTCCCCCTTACAGACCGTAAAAGTAAAAGTAAAGTAAATTGTCGAGGAAGTGTACGATTACATGACCTCGCTTACGAAGTTTACTGTTTTTAGGGGACCTGGACAGGAACTGGAATATCCATCCTAAGGATGGGTACTTCAATTGTAAATGTAGAAACAGCAGGGCACGTTTGTACGCTCCTGTGATCTTTTGTTGGTTCTCTTCGGACCCGGGTATGGGATGAGGAGGTTGGGTGGGGGTTGTGCACTTCTTTATTTGTACGTACCTTTTTTCTTGGGGGAGGGGGGCTGACATTAGACGATACTCTAGAAGTGAATTTATAGTTGATGGAGGAGGAGGAGTTATCTCTGGGTGTCTGGTTTGGCTAGTCTGATTGGTGTGGTATTGAGCTGAATGGGGGTCCCATAGATATCCAAGGTGGTGATTATTGTATTGACATATCAAAATAGACGCTGATATCCTGCTTCTCTGCTTTCGTTTCGTTTTACCTTCTATCTTCCTTCCTTTTCTTTTATTTTCTCTCTTTTCATCTTCCTCTGCTGCTGTTTCTTCTAACCAATCTGGTATATATCATATCAACTATCGATTAAACTGAGAGTTTTACCTAGTTTCGATCTGACTTACTTGCCAGTTCGACAGCTCGACAGCTCGCGTAATTGAAAACCTCATCTCGTTTTTTCTCCAAGGCTACCTACCTACCTATCTTATCCATCAAACTGACAAGCTCAAAACCAGCTGGTAGCCGGTGGACACCATCGGTAAAGCCTTCCAGGTTTGTACCTGAGCTACCTGAACTACTTTGTATAACCAGACTTTAGCAAACCAAGGTTGAGCAGCAGAGAAAAGATACGAATTTGGTACAGATAGGTACCGATCCCTCATCCGGGAAGTGCTGTAAATTTACGTGAAGCGATGTAAGGTTGGTTACTGTCCCATCCTCTCGCAGCGGTAAAGTAAACAAGTATAAACGTTAGTCTCTCCTTCTACCTTAGCCTCCCTGCTTTACCTACCCAAGTAGGCTAAGCTCAACTCTCAATTTAAATTTAGTTCGTTACCTTACATCAGTCAGGCTTCTTCTCGGAATTAGTTTAGTTTGCATTAGACCCTCTCCGTAGGCCCTCATCCATGTCTGCCTCAACTAAGACTCCAAGGAAGTGGGTGGGTACTTTACGGTACCTAAGGTAAGGTAGAGTGGGTAAAGCTCCACTTCCCCCCTCAACTCAGATCTCGATCCCGCGCTGGAAATCCGATCTTTTGTTCTGTGGATGAGGTCATGGTTTTATTTATTTTCCCCTTCGTACATTTTGTTTTTTAGTTTGTCTTGGAGGCAAGGTGGGACCTCGTTTGGCGCGTGGACTCCGTACCGTACCTTGACACGCCGCTTGAAGAAAGAGGGGAATGAATGGATCAAGGTTCTGAGTTGTAGGTTGACTTTTTAGTTTATTTGCCGATGCAGATTATGGATCGGAATTGGAATCTTGACTCTGACTCGAGAGATGAGAGTGGGAGAGGGACGGAGACTTTCCTCCTGGGAATAATTAATGACGGTACCAAGGTATTTTTGGAGAGTTAGGCTGTTAGCGATTTGTCTACCCAAGGGAATAGCGTGGAGATTCGTATGGATTGGAAAGGTGGTAATGTAGGAAGAGAGAGTTGTTTGTTTGTGTAGAGTCTACTGTTGTTTATATTTCTTTGGTAGGTAGTGAATGCGTGTTGGTGCTGTTGCCGTTCTTGATACCAGCAGTCGGGTAGGAAAGAGAAGGTCCCCAGATATGCATTGCATCATAACGGGGAAATACGAAATTCCCTCATCTCTCTCATTCCCGTGGACCCTGAGCCGGAGCCTGAGCCAACCAACGCGCAACCGTTGTTCCTGGCACATTCATGAGGCAGCATGATCCTCGAGTTAGCGATCAAATATCAAAGCAAAGCAGGGAAGGGCAAGGGAAAGCGAGGCTAAGGTAGGTATTCGAAAGAAGAGTGAGGAAGGAAGAACTTGCCGCATCCAGTGGATCAGGACAGGCGGGCGGTGCAGGTGGATGGCATGCTTGTGACAGGGGCAGGGAAAGTGGATGCGTGCGGTGGATAAGCAAATCAAGTGGGGCCACCGCCATACCCTGCCCTGCCCTGCCCTGCCGTTGAGGCAAGGCGCTGATCTTTCCTGCTTGCATCGGCGCGCCCTTCTGCGCTAGCCGTCCGTGCTAGAAGGACCCTGGAATGGGCCACGTTCTGGACCGCCGTAGAGGATCGAGAAGTTGGGGGATCGGGAATGTGAATAGTGCTTGTTTTGACGGAGACGTCTCCGATATCCGTCTCCCCGCTTGTCAGAGGCTGACTGGGCTGGGGGTTGAGGAAAGATGAAAATGGATTGGGATGATGGAATGACGAAACATTGGAGTAGGAACATGAACATTCTTTTGTTTTTATATAAATATAATCTGGCGAGAGTTTTGCATTTTCAGTTTGAGTTATTGTCTGAGTTGCGATCTGAGCGTTGAGGCTGCATCCTGCCCAAACTGGTGGTGTTGAGCTCTGCATTCTATCGCTCCGCACAGGTGAGTGCACGCTCGACAGAACCCTCGGTGAATGACGAGAAGAGGGGCGATCGCCAAGCGCCGCACCACAGACCTTGACGTCCGTCCTGTCCGTCCGTCCTCACCGGCATATGCAGGGAAAACTGGCACAACAACGTGTAGTGCAATGCAGTGCAGTGCCCGCGGGTGCAGATGCGATTAACCAAGTGGACCCGGCGACGAAAGCCGGACGAGTTGAGTCGAGTCGAGTATTCCACGCTTGCTGGGGATGGGATAAGGTAATAGCGATGGCGATGGGCGATGAGACGGTGCTCGAGACGGTGGTGAGATGCGGATGGATGGATGGAGGATGGTACGTAGAAATGCCTCTTACTCGCCCAAAGAGCATGACATGTGCACATCCGCATCTGCATCTCCTTGGATGATTCCAGGCTTTTGGACCAGATGAGGGGACCTCTTGTGGCAGTATGGGTGCCTGTATGGATGGATCCCTTATATTATTTTACGATATCATCCTGAGGAGCATTCTCTCCGCTCTCAACCAGCAGGATGGTAACCTGGAAGACCCTGAAATCGCACAAAGCGGGGCAGGGCAGGGCAGGGCAGCCAGCAGAGATGAGAGGGAAGGAAGGTTACAGTTCGGCAACAGGACAGCTTTCAAGGCAGAGGCAAGAACCAAGCTACGCATATGGTGGTCACCATGGTAATTTACTATAGCCAGCGCTTTACTTACCTATGGTGGTCCACTATTGATTTTTATCTCGTATGGAGAATGAGATGTATGTCCTCATTTCAACACTTCCATGTTTCTCTAGAATTCGGACTCTACTCCATAATTGCAGAAGACTTCAGAAATGGGCATGGCATGGTATGGAATTGTTTGCAAACTTCCTCACACCACCGAGAGTTGGTGGCTTTCCTTTTCAACCATACAAAAGACTCTCAACTGCCACACAGGAGGTGGTACGACATGCCACATCTCGAAGCATCAGCATCAGCATCTTTTTCCCTTCCCTCCCCTTCCCCTCCCCTGCTCTCTTCCCGCGTCTGTCGCACCCAACCGGGGTCAGTCATTCCACTCACATCATAGGGGTTCAGCAGGGTCCGTTGGCGATTTAGTTGGTGGTACAAAGCAGTTAGCGGAGAGCGACTCCTGACATCAGCAGCCAATAGTCAGACCTCCTGCATTGGCTTCCTTCCGGCGACTCACTCGGGCACTTGCCTCGCAACAACAATAATCGTTTTTCTTATACACCGTAAAGTATCGTTGTCGCATCTTTCATAGGAAAATTAAAGTCTGCCCTGATTTTCCGTAGGAAAAGTATAAGCAAGTAAGCATACGACCCTGGACGAAGGAGGAGAACTCATAGCCAATTCTCTCTAGCCATATATCCGTACGGTAGACACTTCTTCTATTTTCTCTTTTCTTTTCATAGCCACGGCTACTACTAGTAACTGCTCTACTCCAACTACTCGTACTGCAAGTAGATTACTACTACAACTCTTACCTGAACTACCTCAATTTACTCGCACGACCTACTCCTCGTCTCGAACTAAATCGAGGAGTGGATCCAAGTCAACCAGGGCACCTCCAGTGCACACCACACCCC